>MU219851.1:291368-302177 GCA_018584345.1 Thuja plicata | reverse complement strand
ATCTTCTGACAGAGTTTTCAAACATGCTTCAGAGATGCTTCTTGCTCTATTCTTTTCCCTTTATGTTTTGGGTACCTGATCAGGCCTAGTTGCCGGGACCCATCTTTCCTGCTTTCTACAGTAGTTTAGCAGTTTTTTTCTTCTCCCTAAGTTACACTTAAGGGGGGGTGTTAGAGTAGTCAAGTATTGCTAATAATTAAACTAGTTAATTATTAGTTCATCTACTCTTAGCTTAAGTTAGACCTAGGAAAGTTTCCTTTTCTGAGTTGTTTCCCTTTTAGGGTTTCGGTATCCTTTATAAGGATTGACCGGCTTTCATTTCATAAGGAGATTATATTATTTTCATCATTGTGTTAATAGAAAATAATTTCTTTCACAATGGGTTTGCAGTCTCTGGCCTATCGGCCGCCATAGCTTTCTGGATCCTTCTCTCTTTTGTCTGTTTCATTCTGTTTGTAATAGCTATGCATGCAGGTGTTCTTGGGTAGATTGATGTTCATCAATTATAACATAACATTTCATTTCCCCCAAAAATGATATCATCGACAAATATTTCAGCAATTAGAATATTACCATCGGTATCTTATTTTAAGTATAGATTACTATTTTCACTTGTTCTTACAAATTCAATGCTTATGAGATAGGAGTGAAGTCTTTCATACCAGGCTCTAAGTGCTTGTTTAAATCCATACCCGGCTTTATGTAGTCTACATATCATATTTATTTTGTCTGGATCAAAAGACCCTTCTGGTTGTTCAATGTCTTGGTAAACAGATTGTTCTTCTTTGTTATAAATCTAAAATACCCAAATATTGAAGAAGCAACTGAATACAACAGTTGGGAAATGGTACTTGTAAACTAATTTCCCTTTGAATTTAAAGGTACAACTCCCTTATATGAATTATTTTCAGTGAATTTTGATCTTTCCTAACCTAACAGGGGTATGTTCTTGACCTGAGGAAAGAAAAGGTAAACAAAGCTAAACCTAAACAAGAAATAGCTCAAGCGGGATAAATTCAATTCTAAACTTAGTCAATTATGAGATTTCATCAATTAGATTAACTCCCAAAATTGGTGATGCAAGAACAACTACTAAAAATGGAGATGCAAGACTAAAGGTTAATAATGAAATGACAATGAATTGATCTATATCATAGAAATGTTTCCCAAACTTAGGATAACAATAGATTTTCCCCCTAATTAACTATATCAAATCATAATACAGAACTCTGGTTCAAATAAAAATCATAAATCTAACTTCAAAGAAACATTCAAATTCAATAGAAAGATAAGTGTAATGCAATGGAACAACTAAAGCAATGGTATTTAGACACACACAATTGACTCCAAAAAATGCTATCTTTCACACCAAAATTTAGTCGACCGTTGTATTGATTTTGGAAATAATACATATAGAGTTCCATATTGGACCGTTACAAAAATGGTAACCAAAACGGTTCAACTTCCCCAACTAGAAATGATAACCAAAGTTTTATCCATTACAATATTATCAAAAATAATACAAGAGGGAATCTATCTAAGCTTTAGTTTCTTTACCCTTGTCTAATTTAGCCCTATGGGCTATGACAATGGTAATAACTCAAATGAGTTCTTCGTGCCTATTGACGTGGACATTGGTATATCGGATGATCCATCTGGAATGTTCTTTGGCCAGGGTCTTGATTGCATCTATCTGATCTTTCACCTCCTCCATAGCTCTGAAAATTCATCCACTCAATTGCTGAAGTTATGGCACCTTATCTAAATGAGAAGAAGATTATTCTGCCAGATTATGCAAATAATCAGAGAACGATTTCTACATATTGGCTACCCCAATTATTTCTTTTCCTTGACCACTACTTTGTGATTCTACATGAAGCCACAGGAGGATTTTAAAATCTTTGTTATGCTCCTCTTTGATCTTGACATTTGTCTTTTGTAACCCCACCTCAACCTGGATGATCATCTCGATCTTAAACTCCAGACCTTGAAGCCATTCAATCAAAGGCTCATCTCCTTTTTTGTAAAATCTTAGCCTTTAGGGCCTCTTTAGTCTTCATCTTTACTGCCAGATGCAGCATGACTATACATTCTTGGCACTTCAAACTTTCTGACATGAGACTCTGCAAATTTTTACCAATATTGTTGCTCTCTACTTCCAGCCTTAGAAGAGCATTTCCCAGTTGCTCGACAATTGCTATTCCTTCAGACTCTAGTCTCTCAATCCATCTTTTGCCAATTTTCCCAAAATGACGGTCTTCTTGCAACTTAGCTATGATGGCTTAGTTCTCTACAACACTGGGGTCAAAAGTGGTTTGGGTACTTGGAATACTCACATTTGGAGTGATGAGTTGTCTGATGAAATTAGTTAGCTCAACCACCTCTGCCTCAAGTTGGACTTTGGCAATCTTGAGCTCCTCAAGCTCTTCCTCTAATACCACATTAGTAGATCTCCACCAGTCCACCTTGGTATCATGATGGGCCAGTCCCATATCTAATGACTGAAACAAAAAATCTAAGGTAGTCATATCCTTGAATCTACCTTGTTTTGTAGGATTGGCCACTTTCATAGTTAAATGCCCAGTCTCAAGATCTTGACCTAGAGTAGAAATTGTCTTTACTTTCTTATGTTTTATCACAGTGGCCTTGGGCTGAAAATCCCATGAAAAAGTATCCTTGCTGGAATTTCCTTCCTTTTCTCTCTTCCTTTTGCGCTCCAGAGTATTTTCTATCCCTGATTCTACGCTGATAACTTTGTTGGCAGAAACCAACTCTTATTTTAATAGCTTCCTGATGACTGAGGGAGTAGCTTTAGGTATGGAAGTGAATGGGTTCACTGAATAAGGAGAAGAGGAGATTAATTTAATAACTTGAGAAACCTCCTATTCCTTTTCAACCTCTTTATCTAATTTTGTGGCAGAGGTACTGGAACTATCTTCGCCCACCTCAACTATGATAGGGGAGCCTCACAATGGAGTATCTTGGGGCAAGATGTCAACTTGTGCATCTGCAGCACTAGCCTTAACTGGTCACTCAGGCTCTACACCTTTAGTAGTCTTGACTACAGACTTGAGTGGGTCTGTAGAGGCTGCTTCTTCAGTTGCTCCAATATCTAGAATTGGGCCCTCTCTACAAGTCTTCTCCAATGGGATCTCCTTCTTATGAGGTTTATCGCCTCCCCCCACTGGCTGGGTTGATCCTTTAGCAATGGTTGGAATTTTTGCCGATGAATTTGTTGTAGTGCTAGAGGTATCTTTTACCAGGTTCCCTGAGTGGGAGGCTTCCTTTCTGACCTTTTCCTTCGGCCTGCAATCCATTCAACCCATTTCTCCATCCTTTTTGTAAATTCCAACCATTAGAGTCTATAAGTCACTGATGTCTTGATCTATCATGGGCTCGAAATTGATACGAGTGAGCTTTTTCTTCTCTAGATATGTATTATCATACATGTGGTTGCCATCATCTTCTAGCCCCTCCACTGCTATGTTAACTTTGAACCTTTTGATTTGTTCAATAGTTAACCTGGCGTATAATCTCTCTCTACTCTCCAAATCATCTCTGCAATTATCCTAGTAGTCTTCAATATCATGTAAATGATGTATAGCTCAACTCATTTACAGGTAGTCATGAGCATAATTAACAAGATCATATTGTGGCCTTAGAACACCATAGGTTTCTAATGAAAACCTCTTTGACAATGTCTTTAGAACATTATTCACCTCAGACTAGGATGCACAACTGTAAGTTTTGATAGTCACGGGGAAGTTGTAGCCCTTCTTCTTAGCATCAAAACAAATCAAATTCACTTGGAGTGCTTGTCTCATCACTTCCACCAACATGATCATATTAGTAGGATATCTAGGTAGCTTTAAAGGGAACTTGTTGAATCCTGCAAGATGAATGTATGAGAAATCTCCAAATTTAATGAAATAACATCCAAACTAGTTGATAAAAGCCATGGCCTTGGGATAGAATCTCCTTTCTGGTCAACCTTCCAGCTCCCTATACAGTCTCATTGTAAATGCATCATTAACTCAGAGGTACTCAGGATAACTGTTGAGCAATTGCAAAGAGGGGAAAAATTTGTAGCTCTTAACATCTTCAGGAAAATCCTCTAATCTAGGGAGTCCTGGCCAAATTTGGATTGTAGCCAGAATATACATTAAAACTGAAGACATATAGAATTCATTCTGATGTTTAGCTCTATCTAGGGCATTGGCCATATTTTTACTTACCATAAATGCCTAATCAATAAAATGGTGTTGACAACATATCACCTATACCAAGAAGAAATGATGATCTACAAAATTGAGCACCTGACTCTCACCTCTCATCCTGTGGAGTAGCACCAGGATGTCTATATTTTTGGCTTCAGGTTAGTGCCATATAGTGTTTTTGGCAGCTTCCCTTTGGTGCTTCTAGGCTCTTGAAACCATGCCTCCATTATCTCCTTCTTCCAAATTGACTTCTTTGATATATATTCAGTCACTGCCTGACTGTATGTCATTTCTGAATACTCAGCTTTCTCTAGGATGCAAAGTGAGTTATAAACTAATTCTCTATCAATAGAGAGTAGCACCATGTCATCAGGAAAGAGGATTTGTTTGGTGTCTGGGTTGTATCGAGCTATGCATTCTCGGATTAGTTCAGGGGTTTGAATAGCTATGAGAAAATGAGCGGCCTCAACTAACCCACTTTCCTTCAACTTCTTAGTGATAGGGTGCATTTGTTCATCTTTCAATCTATTCTAAAAGTTTTGCATATTGAATAACTTCAAAGAGGTATTTGTGATCTTATGCCAGTCGGAGGTGATGTCGTTCATTCTGTCAAATCCCATAAATTTGGAAGCCATGATTTGAATGATTTGATTCAGGAATTAGGAATATCTCTCAAGAATCTAGGGGCAAAGAATAATTAATATCAGAGGCTTTGAATTCAAACAATTTGTCAAACAAATGATAGCTCCTGTTTGCAACCTTCAACTAATTTTTTAACTTTTGATTTCTTACCGTTTAACGGCCGACTTCTCAGGCCACATGAATGAAAAGACCCAAGCACTAATGAAAAAGTTTTTTATGAAGTAAAATGTCTTTATTTGAATTAATTACTTTTCTCTCATGGGCCGTTGAGAAACATATTTTCACTTTAGTAACCATAACGGTAACTTTCTTGAAGTAGTGGAAAATTACTTTTCCGCTTCTCCTTTAGATGGAGGAATGCTTTTGGTGTGCTCTTTGTTTGAAAATCTACCGATAGAAAATTTTAGCCTATTGAGATGCTAAAATGATGTGTTGATTTCATTAGCTTTCTTCATACCTTGGGTGACTCATGAGATCGATTCCCCTTTGAAAATCCTCTATTTTAATGGTTTGGTAGAAAACGTACCCCACAGGTCAAAATCCGCCTATTGGATTAGTGGAGAAACCATTTCCTATTTTTTTTCCAGTAAGCTTACATCTTAGATTTCTTTCCATTTAATCATTCCTCTCTGCCTACAGAGATGTATTTCAAATGCAATAATTTATTCTAAGCCCAAATCATCCACTTTAAAATTGTACTGACTGCTGAGACATCATGGAATAGTCATCTACAGAAAACACACTCTGCTAATGATTTTCTACCAATGGAGAAGCCTGAAACCAATTTTCTACCATTGAAGCAATATGATGTATTCAAGCTATAGATTCTAAAATCACAAAAGCTAAATGTTACAAAATATTTGAATTGTGACCTTTATCGGATTTGGGATCTTAAACCTACCCGATTAAACATGACTTCAAATACAAATTCCCCCCAGCTCAGAAAGGAGAAGTGAATTTGAGAAAATCTGATAGAGGCCTCCAAGCCTAAGAGGAAAGCTAGACTTAGACTCCATAAATTTACAACACTTTCAAGACCACAACTACGTACTAAACATCCTCTTTTGTCTAAGGATATACAGACCAAAAGTGGGGCAACAGTTGGCTCTGTCTAGGGACTTGGACATTCACATGTCCAAGCAAGGAACTCAAATCTCTGGTTTCACAAAGCTCAATTAAAGGTGGCTCACAACAAAACTAAAGTAAGACACGGAAATGGAAGTAGAAAGGAAGCCTAACGAGGAAAACAAAAATAGGAACTAAACGTAACTATTGCACAATACAGGGGTTACCTGTTTTAAATTTGGATCTGATAGAGCTTCAAATCCTGACCATTATATGTCAGGGGTAGTACCTCACCACGTGGATATGTCAGTTTAAAATAATTCTTCTCAAATTATTGATGGATCTTGAAAGGTCCTTTCCATAATGTTTCAAATTTTCTATGCATGCCTTTGGGTGCCCTGCACTTGTCCCATAACAACACCATGTCTCCCTCAATAAATTTCCGATGTCTGCTCTTTTTATCAAACTAGTTCTTCACATGCATTTGGGGTAGTGTGATTGGATCAACCATTTTTTCTCTTTCTTCTTCCAGTTTGTTCAGGTACAAAATTCTCTTTTCTAAACCATCTTTGTATATGCCATCCTCTACTGTTGTTCTTAGTTTGCAAGTTGCTAACTCCAATGGAAATGGAAGAATGGCTTCTACCCCGTAAACAAGTTCAAAAGGAGATACACCAATGGCTCTCTTGGGAGTCACTCTATCTACCCAGAGGACTTCATAGATTTTCTTATGCCAGGTTCTCTGGTTATTTTCCACGAGCTTTTTCATGACGTTTACCAAATTTTTATTGTTGGACTCAGCTTGACCATTCCCTTGAGGGAAATAATCAGATGAATGACTGATCATGATACCATACTCAAAGAAAAATTTAGTAATTTCTTGAGAATAAAAGTATGCGGCATTATCCATAACTAACTTAATAGGCACACCAAATCTTACCAGAATGTTTTCTTTGATAAACTCACATACTACCTCTGAAGTAGTTCTCTTGCTTTCTTTTGCCTCCACCCATTTTGTGAATTAGTCACTTAGAGTGATTATGTAGGTATGACTTGCGCTAGATGTGGGATTTATGGGACCAATAAAATCAAGACCCCGCTGCTGAAAATGACCCTCAATTATCACTGGTCTCAAGGGTAGTATTGCCAACTGAGGCTTTCCAGTAAACATTTTGCATTTTTCACATCTTGCTACCCAATGGTAAGAATCTCTAAATATTCTCGGCCAATAATAACACTGTCTCAAAATCTTGAATGCAGTGACTGATGAGGAGAAGTGTCCCCCACAAGCTTCATCATGAAACACCTTTAATAGCTTCTCTTATTGTTGTCTTTCTACACACCAAAGGAAAGTTCCATCTATAGATCTCTTATATAGTCTGTCCTCCCAAATTACATATTTAGAAGCTTTATGTTTCAGATCTCTTCTTTGCTTCAAAGTTAAGCCTTCAAGACATTCACCATATGTCAAGAAATACACAATGTTTTTGAACCAAGGGTCTTGTATACTTACTACCAAAACCAAATGCGTAGATTCTAGATCTTCATCCACTTGGTTTTCTGTCATAGCCTTACATAGTGCATTCACTCTCACCAACTTGGTGGGTTTGATCTCCATGACATATTCTTGGGTTTTAGCCACCGATGCTTCTCTGTTCTTGTATCCCACATCCTGTTGAGTCAATATGATTTTTACTACAAAATTAGGCACATATACCAGAGAAAGAGAGTGTAAAATGTAGAATCTAAAATTCTTTAAAGCCTTTACAGCTGTGAAAGCATGCTTTTCAGTCTGAGAATATCTCAACTCATGATTTTTTTGAGGTGTGCTCATAAAATAAATGGGAGCTTGAATTCTCTCCTCATTCTCCTGCATGAGGATGGCTGATAGAGTATGTTCAGAAGAATAACAGTAGATTATGAAATATTTCTTATAATCTGGGTGACATAACATAGGAGCATTGGCTATGGCATTATTTACACTTTTGAAAGCTTGTTTACCAGGGTCATTCCACTTGAAACTCACATTTCCCTTCATCATGTCCACTATGCATTTGGTAATCTCAAAAAATATGGAACGAACCTCCCAAAAAAGTTTACCTGGCTCAAAAATGATTTCACTCTTGTTTTGTTCACAGGTAAACTCAATTGCTGGATTTCTCTTACCCTTTCTAGTTTGATCCTTGTTCCTTCTTGGGAGACAATGTGACCCAACAATTTCCCTTTGGTTACACAAAAAACTGACTTCTTGGGGTTCAATGAAATCCCATTTTCTCCACACCTTTGCAATACTCTTCTTAAATCATTTATGTGATCTACTCTTTTCCTAGAAAATATAGTAAGATCATCTAGATACATACCAATGATTTTTTTCTTCATATCACTAAAGGAAAGGTCCATACCTCTCTGAAAGGTGGCTCTAGCATTGATTAACCCAAATAGAATTCTGTGATATGCAAAGGTGCTCCATGGAGTAGTGAAAGCCATTTTATGTTGGTCTTCTTTCTCAACTTCAATCTGGTTATACCCTCAAAATCCATCTAACATGGACATCATTTCAGCTTTGGCCATGATCTGTAAGAGATCATCCATGTTGGGAAGAGCGTAATTGTCTTTCAAGGAAGATTGATTAAGGTTTTGAAGTCAACACAGATTCTTATTTCTCCGTTCTTCTTCCTCACAGGCACTATATTCGCTACCCAGGTAGAATGATGGATAGGGTAAATGATCCTTACTTTGATCATTTTATGAACCTCCCTGAATATGGCATCAGCAACTTTGGGGTTGTAATTCCTTTTTTTCTGTCTAAATGGAGCTGCCTCAGGTTTTAAGGGAACCTGGTGTTTGAATTTCCTATTCATAAAACTTTTCAAATTTTCGTAACTCCAGGCGAAAATATCTTGGTATTCTAGAAAGAGCTTCCTAGCCTCTTTTCTTTCTTCTTTAGTACACCATTTCACAATGTTGATCATCTTGGGATTTTTATCAGTTCCTATGTTCATTCCCTCATATTCGTCAGTGGTAGGACCTCTCTCGATTCTCTTCTTCTTAAAAAAGGTGTCATGCCTATTAAAAATCTTCTCAAGAGTGACCAAATGGGGAGGAATGATATTACCTTGCAACTGGATGACATCTGACTTATCCTTCTTTTGCTTGTCCTAGTGGTCTCCTTTAGTTTTTTTAGGAACATCTTTATGGAAGTCACCACCACTCTCCAAAAAGAGAAGGAGATTCTTGTCATCTTCGAACACTTTCCACTCTTCTACATTATCGGGCACAGATGGTCAATATACAACCTCCACTTGGTACTTCTTATCTTTGAATTCTGGGTGAGGGAGGAGTAGTGAGGCAGACACTGCCAAGGAGTCTTCCTTGGAATTCAATTCTCTTGGCACAGATTCAATAAAGAATGCATCCAGTGCTTCTATTTCATCACATACTCTATTCTTGTAGTTTTTTAATCTGTGGTTTTTTACAGAGTATTGATTCTTGACTTGACACATGATTAGCTTAGCATCACCACGAGCTCTCAAGATCTTCGCACCCTTTTCCTTTGTAGTGATAATCCCTAACAGAAGGGCTTCATACTTGGTACTATTGTTGGTGTTTCCAAACTCCAATTTATAAGCCATGGGCTCACACACTTCATCTGGTGGTATTAAGACCACACCTGCACCAAATCCTAACGATGCACAACTGCCATCAAATTCAAGAGTCTAGATCTATGGTGGCATTTATTTGGTGGATAACTATTTTCCCTCTTCTCCAGGATCCATTTCCTCATCATGATTATTAGTGAACAACATATAATTACCAAATTCCAATTCTTGATACAGAGTTTGGGCTTTAGGGTCATCAGATTTCAACACTGTGAACTTAGCTTTCTCCTCCGAGACTAGTTTTATCATTTTCTTGCCCACTAAGATTAAAGCTTGGGACCAATATAGCTTTATCTCCCCTCCAAGGTCTCTACAAAACCTCCTACTTAACTGTAAACTGTAACTAGCGGGTATATCAGAAACAAGGATTGTTAACAACATTTTCTTCTCAGGGTGCATGACAAAGGCCACTTGAGCATCTTTAATTTGGCCGACTAGGGGTACTTGCTTGGAATCCATAGAGTAACACCTACCATGGGCTTTACTAAGAGTAAGTCCTAAATATTTAGATACAGTTGATGGCATTACATTATCTGAGGCTCTGTAGTCTATTATGCAATTGCTTAACTTGCAACCATTGATATATAGTGACACATAGAATGGGTTAGGATTTTGGCCTGGGAAGTTAGCCAAAATAGAAGGTTCCCCTTGCTTAATTGGTTCTACAAATATAGACTCACTTTCTATAGTAGTCATGACATTTTGGTTTAACTCCTGATTCCCTTCCTTACAATAATCTACTAGCTTTTGCAGTTCTATGGGATTAGACTTGAGATAGTCTACAGGAGAAATCTGGATTCTGGAATCTCTACAAAATTGAATAATGTCAAGAGATTTTTTTTTCTTACCTAGTTGTAAAATCCTTACTCCTTGATTGGCCTCCTTAGAATAGGAGGTAGATGCCTCATTATTTTTTAGGTGGAGGTGTTGAAGCAGGGCCTTTAACTTTCTGACTCCTGGTCTAAACTGTTGGAAATATGGATGGAGTAACTGAGAGGGGAGGGGTGAATCAGTTACCACAAAAATAAATCCACAAGTCCCTTAGATGTCTTCAAAATGTATTACTGTTACTCGGTAAATTAACCTTTCATTGTTCATTAAACATTCACAGTTATTGATATGCATAAAACAAATAACATGAACACAAGTGACACAAGTAACACCAGATATAACATGGAAACCCAATTTGGGAAAACCACCAATGTAACTAGTTACTGATTTTCACT
>MU219851.1:262739-285168 GCA_018584345.1 Thuja plicata | reverse complement strand
GGTCGGCTGCATACACATTTAACACAAATAATAACCTTTGGAGGCCGACACAGACCAGAAATGATATTCAACTGATGCTCGGTAAATACTGTAGACTCTGCTAAATCCTTTGGTAACCGACTGAACTTGGTAACTACTGTGAACTCGGTAAAAACTGACTTTCCTTCATATATTCTTTGATGACCGACTGAACTCGGTAAAGAATGAATCTCTTTGTTGACCGAGTGAGCCCGGTAGTAACTAACTTCTCGATATAGTATACTTTGAGTGCTCGGTAGACTCTGTAAATTGCTTCTCTTACCGTCTGAACTCGGTAGACTCGGTAAATTGCTTTGCTGAACATTCTTAGCTTGGTAGACTCTGTCTAATGACTGATATGACATTCTGAACTCGGTAGACTCTGTCTGATGACTGATATGACATTTGTGTAACATCAAGGAAAACACACAATTAAACAATTGTTTCCAACATAAACTGTATAAGAGGTCCCATCTATGGTAGCGTAACATGTTGCTTCTTGTTTTGAATCTGATTCATACTCTAAATATAAGTTTTTAGAGTCACCATGTGAGTATGAATCTGGTTCATCTCTAGACACTCCAGCATTCCACTTGTCAGTCTGATGCATTTTCCAAGCACTAGCTACATCGGGGCAGCTTTCTCCATCGTGATCTATAGTTAGGTGGAAGGCACACATGTTTCCTCTTTTAGGAGGAGCTTCTATAGCTAGCCTATATGGTGGAGAATTTAACTGTAATGCCTTTCCATCAACATTCCTCCCATCATTGTTTCTCCCAGGCTGCTCCTGAAAGTTTCGCTAGTAGGGATTATTAAATATGGGATGTTGCCTCTTGAAGGCAATGAATTCATTGGACAATTTTTGAATCATCTCATCTGATGATGTAGTATTACTACTACTAGCTCTAGATTGTATTTCTCTCTTCCATTTCCCAGATGAGATCGTATGGTCTTCAAGTTCTACAAAAGTTCTTTGTGTAGCATCAAAATATATGGGGTTCACTCTTCTTAGATCATAATTGATTTCTGGTGGCATAGCACTTATGAAGAATGTTTTCAAATTTCTCGTCGTAGGCATGTCAGCTGCTGGAATACGATTTACAAGCTTATTGAATTTAGCTATAAAATCGCTCATACTAATAGAACATTATTTCTTGATAGAAGTTAATTGTGTTAATAGGGCATGCTCGTCTTAAACCTTCTTTCAAAGGAAGCTCTTATGGAAGCCCAATATATGATAGAATAATTTGGTAAGTGGTGAAACCAATTAGCAGCACCCTCAATAAGGGTCTTAACAAATAATCTGACAGCCACATCCTCTTCTCATACTTCTAGGATATTAACTGAAGCAAAGAAGGAAACAATGTTCTTGTCTATAGATACTTTCTCATCTCCATAAAATTTAAGAAAGTTCTTTCTAGAACCTGAAGGAAGATGATTGTATGCAGCTAATTGTAGGGGTCCAACTGTAGTAGCCCAAGGGAGTGCCATAACTACTGGGGTAGATTGGGTGTTAGATTGACAATAGGAGGAGAAACTACTCCATGTGACATTAACACTTGACAAGTGGTAGGAAAAAGGGTTGTTTGTTTAGGAGGTAAAGGAGGCCTACTTTTTCTCTTAATATTTCTGTTCTTCCGATGGGGTACTTCCAGTAGAGAAAAATCATGGTTTGCAAGTCTCTCAAAAAATGGGTCTATGTCACCTTCCTTCTTTACATTCCTGAGAAACCTCTTGGGCTCCAAGGTTTCAACTAGCCTTCTAGCCTGGCTTCACGCTCGACTTGATGTTGTGCCCTTCTTATGTTTCTCCTTTGGATGGCTCTTTCAAGTGCTTCTACTCTAGCTTCTTCATGTTCAAGCACTTGACTAGCGTTTCTATAGTGCTATGTGTCTCTTATGTATCTCTAGGCAAAAGTGTTCAATGAGGAGATGAGATCCTCTTGATCGTCTTGGAATCCATTATTCGGTTGGAGCACAGGAATTATGTTTTCATGGGGAATCACCATCTTTCTCCATGATATCTGGTATAACAACTATTTGTGTCCCCAGTAGAGGCACCAAAAATCTATTGGTAAACAAATTCTTCTTCTTTGTTATAACCCTAAAATACCAAAATATTGAAGAAGCAATTGAATACAACAATTGGGAAATGGTAATTATAAACTAATTTCCCTCTAAATTTAAAGGTACAGCTCCCTTATATGAATGATTTTTAGTGAATTTTGATCTTTCCTAATCTAACAAGGGTATTCTCTTGACTCAAGAACAGAAAAGGTAAACCAAGCTAAACCTAAATAGGAAATAGCTCAAGCAGGATAAATTCAATTCTAAACTTAGCCGATTTTGAGATTTCATCAATTAGATTAACTCCCAAAACTAGTAATGCATGAAAAACTATAGAAAATGCAGATGAAAGAATAAAAGTTAATAATGAAATGACAATGAATTGATCTATATCATAGAAACATTTCCCAAAATTAAGATAACAACATATTTTCCCCCTAATTTATTTGTATCAAATCATAATACGGAAATCTGGTTCAAATAGAGATCGTAAATCTAACTTCAAAGAAACATTCGAATTCAATAGCAAGATAAGTGCAATGCAATGGAATAGTTAAAGAAATTCTATTCAAACACACACAATTGACTCTGCAAAATGCTATCTTTCACACCAAAATTTAGCTGACCATTGTATTGATTTTGGAAATAATAGATATAGAGTTCTTGATTGGACTGTTACAAAAAGGGTAACCAAAACGGTTCAACTTCCCCAACTAGAAATGATAACCAAAGGTTTATGCATTACAATATTATCAAAAATAGTACAAGAGGGAATCTATCTAAGCTTTTGTTTCTTTCCCCTTATCTAATTTATCCCTATAAGCTGTGACAGCTGTAATAACTCGAATGAGTTCTTCATGCCAGTTGACGTGGACATTGGTATATCGGATGAGCCATCTTGAATTTTCTTTGGCCAGGGTCTTGATTGCATCTATCCAATCTTTCAGCTCTTCCATAGCTCTAAAAATGCATCCACTCAATTGCTGAAGTTCTGGCACCTTATCTAAATGAGAAGAAGATTGTTCTACTAGATTATGCAAATAATCAGAGAACGATTTCTGCATATTGGCTACTCCAATTATTTCTTTGCCTTGACCACTTGTTTGTGATGCTGCATGAATCCTAGGAGGATTTTAAAATCTTTGTTCTGCTCCTCTTTGATCTTGACATCTTTATGTTGTAACCCTGCCTCAGCCTAGATGATCATCTCGATCTTAAACTCCAGACTTTGAAGCCATTCCATTAAAGGCTCATCTCCTTTCTATAAAATATTAGCCTTTAGGGCCTCTTTAGTCTTCATATTTACTTCCACATGCAGCATGACTATACATTCTTGGCACTTCACTCTTTCTACCATGAGACTCTGCAATTTTTTACCAATATTGTTTCTCTCTACTTCCAGCCTTAGAAGAAAATTACCTAGTTGCTCAACAATTTCTAGTCCTTCAGACTCTAGTCTCTCAATCCATCTTTTGTCAATCTACCCAAAATGCTGATCTTCTTGTAACTTAGCTATGATGGCTTGGTTCTCCGCAGCACTGGGGTCAAAAGTGGTTTGGGTACTTGGAATACTCACAATTGGAGTGATGAGCTATCTAACAAAAGTATTTAGCTCAGCCACTTCTGCCCTAAGTTGGACCTTGGCAGTCTTGAGCTCCTCAAGCTCTTCCTCTATTACCACATTAGTAGACTTCCACTAGTCCACCTTGGTATCGTGATGGGACAACCCCATTTCAAATGACTGCAACTGAAAATTTGAGGTAGTCATATCCTCAAATCTACCTTCTTTTGTAGGCTTGGCCACTTCCATAGTGAAAGGCCTAGTCTTAGGATCTCGACCGAGAGTAGACATTGTCTTTAATTTCTTCTATTTTCTTACAGTTGCCTTGGAATGAAGATCCCATGATAGAGTATCCTTGCTGGAATTTCCTTCCTCCAATCTCTTCCTTTTGGGCTCCAGAGTATTTTCTATCCATGATTCTGTGCTGGTAACTTTGTTGGCAGAAAAAAACTCTACTATGAATAGCTTCTTGATGACCGGGGGAGTAGCTCTAGGTCTGGAAGTGAATGGGTTCACTAAAGAAGGGGAAGAGGAGATTAATTTAATAACTTGAGAAACCTCCTATTTCTTTTCAACCTCTTTATCCTATTCTATTGTAGAGGTGCTGGAACTATCTTCGCCCACATCAACTACGATAGGGGATCCTCGCCTTGGAGTATCTTGGGGCAAGATGTCAATTTGTGCATCTGTAGCACTAGCCTTAACTAGTCGCTCAGGCTTTGCACCTTTAGTAGGCTCGACTATAGACTTGACTGGGTCTGTAGAGTTTGCTTCTTCAATTTCTCAAATATCTGGAAGTGAACCCTCTCCACAAGTCTTCTCAAATGAGATCTCCTTCTTAGGATGTTCATCACCTCCCCCCGCTAGTTGGGTTGAACCTTTAGCAATGGTTGGAATTGTTTCTAATGAAGTTGCTACAGTGCTAGAGGTATATTTCACTAGGGTTTGCAGAGTGGGAGGCTTCCTTTCTGACCTTTTCCTTCAGCCTATAGTCCATTCAACCCTTTACTCTGTTCTTTTGTAAATGCAACCCATTAGAGTCTGTAAGTCATTGATGGCTTGATCTAGCATGGGCTCAAAAATAATAGGAGTGAGCTTTATCTTCTCCAGATATGTATTATCATACATGTGGTTTCCATCATCTTCTAGCCCATCTAGTGCTATGTTAACTTTGAACCTTTTGATTTGTTCAATAGTTAACCTGGCTTATAATCTCTCTCTACTCTCCAAATCATCTCTGCAATTGGCCCAGTAGTCTTTAACATCATCTACATGATGTATAGCTTGGCTCATTTACAGGTAATCATGAGCATAATTAACAAGATCATATTGTGGCCTCAGAACATCATAGGTTTCAAATGAAAACCTCTTTGAGAATGTCTTTATAACATTCTTCGCCTAAGACTAGGACACAGAACTGTAAGCTTCAATAGTCATGGGGAAGTCATACCCCTTCTTCTTAGCATCAAAACAAATCAAATTTACTCGGAGCACTTGTCTTGTCACCTCCACCAACATGATCATATCAGTAGGATATTTGGGCAACTTTAAAGGGAAGTCGTCAAATCCTGCAAGATGAATATATGAGAAATCTCCAAATTGAATGAAATAACATCCAAACTAGCTGATAAAATCCATGGCCTTGGAAGAGAATCTCCTTTCTAGGAAACCTTGCAACTCCCTACACAATCTCATTGTAAATGCATCATTAACTCAGAGGTACTCTACATAACTGTTGTGCAATTGTAAAGAGGGGAGAAATTCGTAGCTCTTAACATCTTAAGGAAAATCCTCTAATCTAGGGAGTCCTGGCCAAATTTGGGTTGTAGCCAGAATATACATTAAAATTGAACACATATAGAATTCATTTTGATGTTTAGCTCTATCTAGGGCATTGGCCATATTTTCACTTACCACAAATGCCCAATCAATAAAATGGTGTTGAGAACAGATCACCTGTACCAAGAAGAAATGATAATCTACAAAATTGATTGCCTCACTCTCACCTCTAATCTTGTGGAGTAGCACCAGGATGTCTATTATTTCTGACTTCAAGTTAGTGCCATATAGTGTTTTTGGCAGCTTCCCTTGGGCGCTTCTAGGCTCTTGAAACCATGCCTTCATTATCTCCTTCTTTCAAACCAACTTCTTTGCTATATATTTAGTCACTGCCTGACTATATGTCATTTATGAATACTCAACTTTCTCTGGGATGCGAAGCGAGTTTTGAACTGATTCTCTATCAATAGAGAGTAGCACCGTGTCATCGGGAAAGAGGATTTTTTTGGTGTTTGGGTTGTAGCGAGCTATGCATTCTTGGATCAGTTCAGGGGCTTGAACGGCTACGGGAAAACCAGCGGCCTCGACTAACCCACTTTCCTTCAAATTCTCAGTGATAGGGTGCATTTGATCAGCTTTTAATCTATTCTAAAAGTTCTGCATATCGATGAACTTCAAAGAGGTGTCTATGATTTTATACTAGTCAGAGGTGATGTCATTCATTCCATCAAATCCCATAAATCTGGAAGCCATGCTTTGAATGATTTGATTCAGGAATTAGGAATATCTCTCAAGAATGTAGGGGAAAAGAATAATTAATATCAGAGGCTTCAAATTCAAACAATTTGTCAAAAAAATGGTAGCTCATGTTTGCAACCTTTAACTGATTTTATAAATTTTGAATTATTACCGTTTAACAGCCAACTTCCCATTGCACACGAATGAAAAGACCCAAGCATTAATGAAAAAGTCCGTTATGAAGTAAAAAGGATTTATTTGAATTAATTACTTTTCTCTCACATGCCATTGAGAAACATCTTTTCACTTTAGTAATCATAACGGTAACTTTCTTGAAGTAGCAGAAAATTAATTTTTTGCTTCTCCTTTGGATGGAGGAATGCTTTTGGTGTGCTTTCTATTTGAAAATCTGCCGATGGAAAATTTTAGCCTATTGAGATGCTAAAATGATATGTGTTGATTTCATCAGCTTTCTTCATGCCTTGGGTGACTCATGAGATTGATTCCCCTTCAAAAATCCTCCATTTTAATGGTTTGGCAGAAAATATACCCCGCAGGTCGAAACCCTCCTGTTGGAGTAGTGGAGAAGCCATTTCCTGCTTTTCCACCAGTAAGCTTACTTCTTAGATTTCTCTGCATTTAATCATTCCTCTCGGCCTGTAGAGATGTATTTCAAATGCAATAATCTTTCTAAGCCCAAATCATCCACTTTAAAACTGTACTGACTATTGAGACATCATGAAATAGTCATCTGCGAAAATCACACTCTACTGTTGATTTTCCGCCAATGGAGAAGCCTGAAACCAATTTTCTGCCATTGAAGCAATATGAAGTATTCAAGCTACAAATTCCAAAAACACAAAAGCTAAATGTTAGAAATCTCCGAATTGTGACCTTTATCAGATTTGGGATCTTAAACCTACCCAATTAAACATGACTTTAGATACAAATTCCCCCCAGCTCGCAAAGGAGAAGTAAAATTGGGAAAATCTGATTAAGGCCTCCTAGCCTAAGGGGAAAGCTAGACTTAGACTCCATAAATTCACAACACTTTCAAGAAAACTAGTAAGTACTAAACATCCACTTTTGTCTAAGGATGTGCAGACCAAAAGTGGGGCAACACAATGTATACCTCTTCTTCCATTATTCCATGTAGGAATGCAGATTTGACATCCATCTAGTATACCTTGAATCCTTTGTATGTAGCATAAGCAAGAAGAATGATTACTCCTTCTAGTCTAGAAACGGGTGCAAAGGTTTCACCATAGTTAATACCTTCTTCTTACGCATACCCTTTGCATACTAATCTTACTTTATTTCTTGTGACTTATCCATTCTCATTCAGCTTGTTTCTGAATATCCATTTGGTACCGATGATATTGCTATCATCAAGTGTCGGTACTAGAGTCCATGTCTTGTTCTTCTTAATCTATTCTATCTCTTCCTTCATAGCACTGACCCATTCTACATTTTGAAGTGTAGTATTAATAAATTTAGGCTCAAAATCACAAAGTAAACATCTAGTGTTTAGTGACTTACTTCTTGTTCTCATTCCAACCTTCTTGTCTCCTATGATCTGATTTTATGGATGGTGTCTTCTGGCATAATTGGAAATTTTTAGTTCAGCTCGTTATCCATCATTCTAATCATCATCTTGACATTCATTCTGATATCCATCGCTCGGTACATCACCTTGAGGATTTTCCTAATTTTTGGTAATTACAGCCTGATGCTCGGGTGCAATGTTCTATTGCTCAGGAGTGATACGCTGTTACTCAAGTAGAGTGTCAGGTTCTTTGGTGTAAACAAACCTATTTTAGTCTTCTGGTTCCTTTCTACTTTCCTTATCATTTATCTCTACATATTCATCTATTTTGACATTTGCACTTTCAATGATTTTGTTAGATGACTTGATAAGACATTTATAAGCTTTGCTTTTGGTGGAATACCCTAGAAAGATACCTTCATCACTTTTGGATTCAAGATTTCCATTTCTTTCATTTTTAAAAATATAACATTGACTACCAAAAATTCTGAATTATCTTACATTGGGTGTGTGACCATACCAAAGCTCATAGGGTGTCTTCTTTGTGTCCTTCTTCAATTGTAGCCTATTTAATGTGTAGATAGTAGTACTAATAGCTTCCCTCCAAAAATTTTGAGTGATACTTTTCTCAATGATTAGCCTTGTTGCACAATCAACAATTGATCTATTTCTCCTTTTGGCAATCCCATTTTGATGTGGTGTTCTCGATGTAGAAACCTATCTTTTAATTCCATGGTCATTGCAATAGTTAGTGAATTCATCTGAAATAAATTCCCCTCCTCTATCTGATCTTAAGCATTTCAATTCCTTACCACTTTGTTTTTCTACCATATCTCTATACCATTTAAACATTTTGAATGCTTCTAATTTATCTTTTAAGAACATAACTGTCATCATTCTAGAATAATCATCAATGAAGAGAATGAAATACATATCTCCATAGTAGCTCTTTGTCCTCATGGGTCCACATAAATTAGTATGGACTCATTCTAGAATTTCATTATATGTATGGGATTTACTCTTGAAACTATACTTTGTCATCTTACCTTTTTGACAATTCTTGCACATGATATACTCGGGCTTTGACATGCTTGATAAGCCTCTTACATTCCTTTTATTGCTTATCTTAATCATGTTGTCAAAATTGACATGAAATAATCTCTTATGCCACAACCATATGTCTTCATTTCTAGCCATTAAAAAAGTAGTGTTTGTATGATCAAGACTGAAAAGGTTACCTCTTTTCTGCTCACCAGTTCAAACAACCTTCTTTATTCATTAAATATATTTTCCTTTTTATTCTCAAATGCTACTTGGTGGCCTATGTTATTTAGCTGTTAAACACTCAACAGATTATAATTCAGTCCTTTTACCCAGTAAGAATTTTCACCTTTGATCAGGTTATTCAACATTATGGTTCCTTTATCTTCAACTAGACAAGGTCTGTCATTACTCATTCTTACTAATCCACCATTATAGTATTCAAAAGTTTCAAAATTTTGTTTATCACCGGTCATGTGGTGAGTGCAGCCACTATCTATGATCGAGAAATCATTCTTACTAACCTTAGATATGAGTGCAGTTTCTACATACCTTTCTTCTTCTTTGTCTTAATCATCCTTCATGGCTACAAATACCATCTCAATGTCTTCATCAAATTCAGTGTCAGTATCATCAGCTCTATTCTCAGCTAGGTAACAAGCTTTCTTCCCTTTTTCCTTGTAGTATCGGGTATCTCTTCTATCTGATTGTTGGTTGCTTTGGTAATCTCTATTATCACCGTGGTCAAACTTCTTTTCATATGTTCTATCATTACTTCTATCATATTTTTTTTCTGTTAGGACATCTTGCAGTAAAGTGTCCAACCTCTTTATAATTAAAACATACAAGTGGTAATTTACCTTTGTATCTACCTTTGCCTCTCTGTGATCTTCTTGCCATTAGTTCTTCAATCTCATCAAGTCTTTGATCCTCATTATCACTTTCACTATCATTTCTAATAGTGTTTCTATGACCTGACTTATTTATTTTAAAAGAAGATTTGAATGCAGACTCAATACATGGTAAGACACTATTATCAAAGTTATTCATCTCGAATGAAATCAGTCTTCCAACCAAACTATCTAGAGTAACATTATTGTTTTCAATGACTCTCATTTCTTGTATAGCATATATTCTAATAACATATACAGGTAGTAAGGTTCTTAGGATTTTACTTACCACTGTCTCTTCTTCAAGTATACCATCAACTCCTCGGATAGCATTGACTACCTCTCTAATTCTACATCTATAGTGAGTGATATTTTCTCCTTCTTTCATCCTTAGGTCATCAAACCTCCCTCTTAGGCTTTCTACCTTGGCTCTTAGTACATTATCATCTCCTCCATGTACCAACTTTAATTTATCCAACATTTTATTTGTAGAGGTGCATGTTTTGACATCTTCAAAATCAACATTAGAGAGTGAGGAAGCAAGTTCTATCATCATGCAATTATGCTCATGATTTTCTCTCAGTTGCTCAAGGGTGTGAGGTCCTATAGGAAACACATGTGCACTATCTAAGTATTGAACAACATCATTTCCAATCCCTGATAGGTGGAGTCTTATTCTTCTTTGCCATGATGCAAAGTTTTCTTTATTAAACTTGGGCACATCTTATTTTTTCATCTTTTGATCTTTTTCTTGAGTTGTTAAACTCCCTTTCTAAGCACACAAGCTCTGATACCAATTGTTAAAATAACTGAGAGGGGGGTGAATTAGTGGCCTCAATAATATTCCATTAAATCAACCCAAAAACTTAGTACCACAATATTTAGTCCTATAAGATGTATGCCTTCAAAAAATATTAACAAATAACTACTGCTTCGAGTTCACTGTTTAAACCTTATTCTTACTTTTTACCGATTAGCAATATTTCATTTACCGAAAAATAGTGAATTGCTTAGTGTATACTGATCAATCTAGATTAGTTATGTGTAATATAAAACACTAAAGTAATGACCCATAAACACATTGACACATGGATTTTTAATGTGGAAACCCTGTTAAGGGAAAAACCACTTGGGACCGGTAACCCAAAAGTTTCACTCTTCTAAAGTGAGCTCAAGGAAGAGCCAACCCTGTTAAAGGTTACAAACGCACTGTTAGGTGTGACCTTGTTAGAGGATTTAATAGAATAGTTTTTCAATTGATATCGGGCATCTCTATGCTACCTTCCTTGTCCAAACTCCTCTGGTTTGTCAAATGGTATCTGGCATCTCATGCTATCTTCATGATCAAAATTTTTGATACTCCTTGGGATGTATCTCAATATAGAAAGGATATTTAAATGTTGCTCGGTTAAGAGACTTTCTGAATCAATGGTTAAACTGAAATAGTAAATGATCTGTTCACATATACAACTATATACTTGCATATTTTCATATCTATTGTAAGCTCATTATACCTTTATGATCAATGTATCTTTTCAATACCTTTGCTCCACTTCTTTATGCTCTAAGATGTTTTACTTCTCTATTTCTTGGTGTCCGTAGAAATATTTAGCTCTTTCCTCAGCTTGATTGATCAGGACTGTATGATGTTGTTCTTCATCAGTTTCTCTTTAGCATCCTTTTTCTCTATTCAATCCCCTAATTCATAATGAATTAGATTGTCTCTTTATAGACATGATATCACCATTTCTCACTTCTTGATTTTCTTGTTCTTGGCATGATCCACAATCTTAGCCAATATTTGTTTAAAGATTTACTCCAATTTTATCCCTTATATTTCTCCTTGACAACTTGATAAAACAACTTTAAATATTTTACATATTGGCTTTATCTTGTTGATGAAAACAATATCAACAACCAGTTAAGTCTATGTTTAGCTCGGCCAGTGAAGTATTTTTTCATTTTTGAAATTCAGTTAATTTTGGTGTTTAACTCTTGTTATCTTCGATCAAAACTTCAATTCTCCTCGGGCTTTTTCGTCAATTTTTTCTGTCCATCGGGTAACACTGTAATTCTGGCCATCGGTTATGCTTGTGATTTTTCTCATCAGTAATGCTTGTTTGTTTTCTTTCTTGGGCATCACTATGACTTTACTCTCAGATTTCTTTGTCCATCGGGTTCCACTAACTATCAGTGTTTGTATTCACTTAGTGAATGCTATTCTCTTATGCATTACTAAAAGCATAATCTTTATCTCTCTGATTCTCTAAATTCTTTGACATTTTGAACATAACCGATCAGATTATATCAAGTTGACATCAATGACAATACAATCCATTAACTAATTTAATGTCTTGCATTATCTTTCTGCATTTTGGTGATGACCTTAACATCTTCAAACATTCAATTAGTTATGGTTCATCATGGATGACACTACTCAACTAGAGTACATAAAAATTTGATCAAACATTGTAAATTTGATGATGTAGAGAGTATTTTTTGATCCACGTATCTTGAAGATTCAATAATTCTAGAAAATATCAGTCCATCATGAACAAAGTTTACAACATCAACATGCTTCAGAGTTCATCATTTTTTAGATTTTCTTATCATTCTAATTCTCTTTTGGAGGATTTATTTTTCCCAATTTGCTTTCTATCTTTCTCCATTTATGAGAGATTGCATTGTACATGAGTACCTAACATGGCTAGTAGTCAGGAATTAATTTTCATCTTGTCCTCCGAAGTTATGATTAAGGGGGATGTTAGTGTAATTATTTATTGTTTATTTTTAATTTTTTTAATTTTTGATGAAGCACAATAATACAATCAAGTCAATCTAAAATTGCTCAATGATTATGAGAAAAAATCCTTGCATAAGTAGGCAAGGAAAAAGATGTGAGATGGTTTTGGTGCTTAGCAGATGAATATATGACCTTGATTGAGCTAAGATGCACCATAGTGTACACACCACTAGAAATACACTAGATTTGAAGGACTGTCCAATGCAATCATAGAGGATGACATATGGTGATTACTACCATAAACACACCCTTCAAAGATAGGCTTCAAAGTATCTCTGAGAGCTCTTATACCATATAATAAATGAGGATCTACATTGATAATTTAGAAGAAAAAAATAGAGCCAAAAAGTTGACAATTGAATCAAAGAAGAAGTGGAGTACATATAGGCCTTGAATGCAAATGAGTCAAACCATAAATGGAGGGATGAACTAGAGTGGTGTAAAAACCACCCAAAAGACTAGGATTATGTGTCGAAATGAAATCGACACATCTCCAATAGACTTCTAAAGGATGACAACTTGTGTAGACAAGTATCAAATGACTATGAATGACTAATTAGGATTAAAATCCTGTGTATAAATTAAATAATTACACTAACAAAAGAATATTTCACTTTCCATATCCTATGTCATGATCTACAACAAATTCTATCATAATTTTTTTATATTTTATTAGGACTATAGGTCACATATTTTTTGTATTTTGCATAATCTTGTTAGCATGTTAGTGCAACTCTTAGATGTTCTCCTTTATTTTTATGCATATTTAGCAATGTATTTCAAAACATGCTCTCATGAGATGACCTGCTAGTAATATATATTAGGTCTCCATATTAAAACCATTTTGAGGTTGTGTATGTTTAACCTATCATGATTTCTTGCAGGTTCATATTTCATTTAAGGGAGACCTGAGAGTTTATTTAGAAGATAAATGTATGATCACAACTATTGAATATATTATTTGAATGAATGAATATGTTACAAAGGATCTGATCAGGAAAATGAGTTGCAATTTTCTAGATCAAAAGACCCTAATTGGTTTCAAATTCAAAATCCCTTAACCGAGTGGATCCTAACATATCTCATATGTAAATCTCTTAACAAAGTGGCTTATTAACTTGAGTTTATAATATCCAAATAGACTTAGTCCTAATGGGGTAAAGCTCCTAACAGGGCTAGAGGTAAATCCCATAACTAGGTGGGACCTAATAGTGTCTTTATAAACTCCTAGCAGGGTTAAGCTCCTAATAGGGTGTACTTCAGAAGAGTAATTTATTAGTGGGTCTTCATTCCCACCATATTTTTCACCAATTTGTGTTTCCACATGAAAATATCTATTTTACATACTGCATTTTTTTTGTGGTTCTCTTTATTGGTTAAGTTTCATTTGCATATCTATCGGTGAACTTGGAGTGTTGTTTTTAAGTTCTAGTAAAGATAAATCTTGTAGATATCTGAGTATAATGATTCACCCTCTCTTAGTATTCTTGGACCTTTAGAACTAACAATTGGTATCAGAGTGTTGGTCCTCTTTGTGGTGAAGCTTAACAACTTGAGGTCAAGATCTAAGAATGATGAGGAAAGAAGGTCCTAAGTTCATAAGGTAGAACTAATTAGTGTGGAGTGGTAGAATGAAGTTTTATATGAAAGGTATGGACAATTAGTATTAGAATCATGTTGTTAGTAGATATTTTACAGCACCTAGAACTCTTAATGAGTATGAGCTAAAAAACCAACAAGAGAACATTGCAGCTATGGAAGACATTGAAATTACTTTATCATATGATGAGTTTGTTTATATTCATGAGTTGGAGGCCACCTATGATATGTGGCAGAAACTAAGGTTAGTGTATGGTGGTGACACACATGTACAGAAAGATAAGGTTGACAACTTGAAAGAAAATTTTGATGAAATGAGGATGGTTGAAGGTGAAAACATTGAAAAGTATTGTTAGAGAATCAAAGAAGTGGTTGCTTCTATCAAAAGTGTTTGAGGTACTATTGAAGATGATGATGTAGTAAGTAAAATTTTGAGAACCTTATTACATCTGTAGGATATTAGAGTTTCTTCTATTCAGGAGTTAAGATCTTTAGGAAATACATTGTCACTTGTGATGTATTGATTGTAAATTTGACTTCTTTTAAGCATATGAATTTTGATAATAGTATTCCAAGGGTTGAAGCCGCATTTACAATATCTATGTCTCTTTCACCTATAAGGAAAGGAAAGGAAGTTAGTTATGAATCTTCTTCCATGTCTATTTACTCTAGTGATTATGAATCTATCACGTCTGAGGCAAGAAAACAAAAAGAGTTGGAAGCATTTCTTGTTAGGAGGTTACCTACAGGAAACTATAATTCAATCAAAACAATGAAGATGTACCAGTTCAGTCATTAGAATGTGGATTAAGAATTTTAAATTTAAAAAAGTGAAGATGTACCAGTTCAATCAGTAGAAGAGGCTCCTAGCTCTGAATCGGTGCTACCAAGGTATGTGAAGTTGAACCATTCCAGTGATCAAATTATTGGTAATAAGGATGCTGGTGTTCAGACTAGAAGAAAGATTAGACAAAGTACCTATCTGATTCCTGAGTATGAACCTAAATATATTAAAGAAGCATTGGATAATGAAGATTGGGTTAAGGCCATGGAATAATAATTAGACCAAATAAAGAAGAAAAATACTTGGGTACTTGTTCCTAGACCTACTGATAAGAATGTGATTAAAACTAAGTGGGTATTTAAGAATAAAATTGATCAATCTGGTGAACTTGGCAGAAATAAGGCAAGCCTGGTGGTTAAAGGTTATGCATAAGAAGGATTGGACTATGGAGAGACTTTTGCACCAGTGGCTAGACTTTATGGAATAAGGATTCTATTAGCATATGCTTCTTTCAAAGGTTTTAAATTTTTCCAAATGGATGTCAAATCTACATTTGAGAATGGAAATATCGAAGAGGAAGTGTACATGGAATAGCCTAATGGTTTTGCACTAACAGAAGATGAATACAATGAGTAAAAGCTTTAGAAGGCACTTTATAGTTTGAAGTAGGCTCCAAGGTAATCATATGAGAGACTCCACTCATATATGATCATGATCAGTTTCATCAGAACATGTGAAGATAGTAATGTTTACTTGAATATTGAAAAGTATAACTGATTGTTGATTGCTGAAGTCTTTGTGGATGACATCATTTTTGATGGAAATGATGAGATGAGAATTTATTTTTCTGATGAAATTGAGACAAAATTTGAGATTTCTATGTTTGTTGAGATAAAATTCTTTGTTGGATTGCAGATATCTCAACTCAATGATGGAATCTACATCAGCCAAAAAAATTATGTGAGGGAAGTGTTGAAGACCTTTGGGTTAGATGATTCTAAACAATTTGGAACTCCAATGGTGACCAGTTGTAAGCTATCAAAGGAAGATTATTCTAAAGAGGTAAATGCAACTCTATACGGATCTATGATTGGTAAGTTGCACTATGTTGTACACAGTAGACCTGATATAGCACATGCACTTGGGATTGTTTCAAGATTTTAATCTAATCCTAAGGAATCCTATCTAGTGGTAGTGAAGAGAATTTTGAGATACTTAAAATGGATTGAATACTATGGTCTTTGGGATGCTCATAAAAGAGATTTTACTTTGAGTGTATTCACTGATGTAGACTGGGCAAGTAATGTGGATGATAGGAAGAGAACAAGTGGAGGAGCTTTGTTTCTTGGAGAGAGATTTGTGTCATGGACAAGAAAGAAGCATAGCTATATTTCACAATCTACTACAGAGGCAAAATATTTTGTTTCTTCTATTAATTTCACTTAAGTTTCTTGGATGAAGTAGATATTAGAAGGTGTCAAGGAGCAGGTAACTAAACTAGCAGTTATCTATTGTGATAATACTATTTCTATTAACATATCCAAGAACCCTGTAATGCACTCAAAGCCCAAGCATATTGCAGTAAAGTATCATTGTCTTAGAGAGCAAGTTCAAGAGAAAGAGGTGTACTTGGAGTATGTGCTAACTAAGGAACATGTAGCAGATATTTTTACAATGCTACTGCCTAAGGATACGTTTGAGTATCCAAGAGGAAAGTTGGGGATTATTCCCCCACCTAAGAAAAATTAAAGTGATGTTGTTGCATCAGTCTAATGTTTTGTATAAGAAATCTTTGATTGGATTGATGTAATAAGGGGCTAATCCTTCGAGGGAGCAGTCAGTGGTAAGGGTGATGATTACTTGGTTGTGATCAATGGTATGGATTCTTTATAATTTTTTTTAAAGGGGGAGAGAAGTGGAGACCTATCCATTGAGATAGATTAGTGTGAAAGGGGGCGACATATAGCTGTTGGACATAGCAGAACACAAGAATAGAAGATTATCTAAAATTAACAAGATATTTTGTTTCCATCAATGTAAAAGGGGAAGATTGTTGGCATATCTAATGATGTGATTGTAAGTGTTATGGTACATATTTTGTATTCTGATGATCAGTTATTGTGTTTTCATTGATGTCAAGGTTAACATATTTGTAACAAGGATGGACAATGTGTTTCAAATGTCTAACTGGTTTTGATTCTTAAAGGAGACTTGAGAGCATCTTTAGAAGATAAATGTGTAATCATAATTATTGAATGTATTATTTGAATAAGTTATGCTTGATTAAGTCTGACAAGGCAATTGCTAAAACAATATGTGACCGATGGTGAGTGATTTGATCTGTTTGTCAAATCTATGTTGAGATTAGTGACATGATCATAGGATTGTGTTGCTGATATAGAGTTGAGTTCATGATTTAGACCACAACTGATTTGGATGATCGATAAGCATGTTTGGGGTTACAAAAATTTTTTTAGTGAAAGGAGATAGTGTTCTTGAGTTAAGCATGATAGAATCTTCATTTGGTGATCGGTGATTGAGATGTAATAAATCATGTGTGTTCCATCTCTCATGATGATGTGTCCTGATTAATTTATGGTGATTTATTGTCTTTACATTAATCAAGGTAGATGTATTATCAGGATGTAGGCTGAATTGGTCTAATTATGTTTGACTATCCCTGACAAAATTAATTGTATGAGTCTAACTTGAGGCCGACCGATTTGTTAGAGAATTATTTTATATTGGGATATGTTTTTTGGTGCAACCTCTCTAAGCATGAATATTGAAAGGTTTTTTTAATTTTCATTTGTAAGGATTAAGGAAGTGACCACCTTAGGGCTTGAGAAGTAATATTTATACTATTAAATCAAAGATTTGGGTGTGTAGATCATCAAGTTAACATGTGATAAAGCCAAAGTATTTCAGAGAAATATGATAAATGAATGAATGTGTTATAGAGGATGTGATTAGGAAAAGGAGATTATATTTTCCAGATCAAAAGACCCTAATATGTTTATTATTCTAAATTCCTTAACTGGGTGGATCACAACAGATCTTTTTTGTAGATCTCTTAACATAGTGGCTCATTAACTTGAGTTTGTAATCTCCTAATAGATCTACTCCTAATAGGGATAGAAGTGAATCCCATAACTTGGTGGCATCTAACAGTGTCTTTGTAAACTCCTAATAGGGTTAAGCTCCAAATAGGGTGTACTTTAGAAGACTACCCTATTTGTGGGGCTTCATTCCCACTATGGTTTTTACCCATTTGGGTTTCCATGTGAAAATATATGTGTTATGTGTTGCATAGTTTTTTGTGGTTTTGTTTATTGGTTAATTTTCATTTGCATATCTATTAGTGAACTTGTGATTGTTTTTTTTAAGTTAGTAAAGATAGATATTGAAGATATATGAGTATACTAATTCCCCCTGTCTCAGTATTCTTAGACCTTTACAACTAAAATTTTCCTCATACCAACATTGTGAGATGAAGAGAGAAAGATAGTATTTTATTTCGATGGAGATTTATATTGATGTTCTAGTTTTCCTAGCTTCTTGTGCAGATAAGTCCCCTCTTTGAATTTCATGTATCTTTTGACGCGATTATAGCTCTTCTATAGATTTATTCAATAGGCATAGATCATCGAGTGGAGATATCAATATATTTTTATTTATTACTATGTATTGATCACAAGGGTTCCAAGTGCTAACATGCATGTCAAATAATGTTCTTTCTTTTTTAACTTCTACATTATTATTCCAATTAACTTTATCCAAGTCTGGTGTATTTTGGAGTAAGAGCAATCCATGTACATGAGAATTTATTTGATGTTTCCATTTATATCTATGAAAGTAATCTTTTGCACTTAGAATTTTGTCATGAATTCTTCATGGAAGATTGAGAATCATTGACGCAAGTATAAATATTCGGCATAGGGTTATTAATTTCATTTTTTAATCATATTCGCTTGTTTGTTGTACCAATACTTTATTATTTAAGACTATTTGTTGTAGGTCTAGCCACTTTATGCCTATTGAACTTAATGTAAAGCATAGAGTGGTTGACCCTATTTAGTTAATAATGTTTTCTATAGTGGTTATATGTTTTGTTCTACATAATTTCAATTGAAACCATTGAAAGTACTTGGCTGTGATGACACATCATAAGGGTGAAGATGAAATATTGGAACCTTGTATTTATTTGAAATATTTAGTCATGAAATCTAATCAAATGAAATGTATATTCATGCATATATACTTCTTTAATTCGTGGTTGCATTTACAGTGTGAATCTATTTGGAAAGAGTGTGGGAAATTCCATTTTGACTAGGCCCTAACTATTGTACTATTGTATTCATTTATCAGAGATGGGTTTATTTTAGGAAAATCAATTACATTATTTGTGTTTTCCTCAATATCTAGTATTCTCTTAATAATTTCTAGTTCATAGTGTTTATTTGCAAATTTAGCCACAAATGATGATGTTATTTTTGTGATATTTCTAGTTTGATCATCAACACTATCTTCTTCATCATTTGGAACCACGATTTCTTCAGAATCCTTAGTGGTGTGGAGCATAGTTAAAATGTTTGTTGTTTATTCAAGGATATTTGTAAAGTTGTCAATATTTATGGAATCATCTCTATAGTATGAGACATTTTTGAGTTTTTATTCTAATACATATCTAACATGACTTCTTCTTACATAAAATTCATTATATTGTCATTGTTTATGAAGTCTTCTAACTATGAGCACATCTAAATATTATATTCTTTGTGAAACTACTTTTGCAATGTTGTTTATGTCTTATGGGAAAATGATTGTGTGACCACTGCACCTCTACTCACCTCAAATAGTATTGGTTAGTTGCAATATAGGGCTGACTGTAGCAATGAGAATCTCTTCAACTTGAGTCAAGTTTTTATGTGAGCTCTAAGAATGGATGTATACCTTTTTTGTTAAAGCATCCTTTGAAAGTAGAGTTGGTAGTCAATGAGTGTATACGCATGGAAAAGTAGGAATCATTTCACGTATTATATGTGTGCAAGTTGAATTGCAAATTTATTCTTTTTCAAAATTATTTTAATGCCATCAAAAAATTAACATTATTATTGAATGATGATGTATGGTTGGGTTGTTATTGTTTTCGAGTATGCTACACTTGGTGCATTTTAAATTTTTACTCTTTGGATTTTTATATTGCTTCACTCCATTCTATATTTTTGAGGAACATATGGGTAGTTATTTCATCTTTATGGGGGGCATAGTATGTTGGCATATCTTGTTAGATTAGGCTAAAAGCTAATCTCCCAAGAACACCTGCATGCAAGACTGTCACAGAGAAGCAAGATATAGACAGAAAAGAGAAGAAGCTATGGCGGCCAAAAAGCCAGAGACGAGATATTCATGTTGACAGAAAAGAGCTTCTATATTATCAACAATAATGAATACAATACAATCTCGATTATGAAATGCAAAGAAGTGAATCCTTATAAAAGGAATCACGAAACCCTAAAAGGGAAACCCTAAAGAATTATAAGTTGCCTAAGTATAACTTAAGCATAGAGTAAATAGACTAATAATTAAATGATTTAATTATTAGCTATACTATGACTACTCTAACACCCCCCCTTAAGTGTAACTTAGAGAGAAGCAAAATAGCTAAAACTACTGCAGAAAGCAGGAAAGGTGGGTCCCAGCAACAAGGCCTGATCAGGTACCCAATACAAGGAAAGAACTAGATGAAGGAAACTAAGCCTTCAATCTAGGGAAAAGATGTCCCAGAGAAAGGAACAAGAAAGAGCAAGAAACATCTCTAAAGCATGTAGCTGAAAACTCTGTCAGAAGAGACTGTTAGAACCCCCACTGAAGTGTATGACCAGGTAGAGAAGACAATGTCTAAAGAGCTGATTAATCAAACCAGGAAGAAATAGAACCAACAGGTGAACCCCCCCATAATGCTGAACAGGGAGAGGTGACAAGAACACTGAAATGCAATGCCAGAAACATCTGCAGAAGAAGAACCAGGAACACCAACAGTGCAACAGAAGTACAAAAACATGATAAAGGGCGGTGTCACCGACACACAACATGGGCTAATGTTTTGGAAGGTACGCTCAGTTGACAAAGGTGGATGCGCCTAAAATGGTATAATCATCATAACCCCCCATGACACTTTATAATAAAGTGTGAGTACAAAAACCATACAAGGTGCTCAAGATCCTAGATATACAGAAGTAGGCACTTTATCTTAGTGTGTTTACAGAATAAAGATGCATCAGAAGAAGCATACAAGCTCAGAAGTCAGAAAGAAGTGTGAGCCAGAAGTACAGTAGAAGAGATCCCAAGACCTGTAAACCCAAGCAATCCACTAGAGTGCAAAAACTGCCAAACTCAGAGGAGAGAAAACCTAGAGCAGAATCTGGAAAAAATACCCCTACCACTGAATAGTTCACTGAACTAGCTTTTTGACGATATCTGGTTTGCCAAAAATGGAGTTCGAATGAGCCATATATGACCCCCGGAAGGCAAAAACAAACATCAGACTTCAACAGAGAAGAACACTATCAAAAAGGTAGAACCCAAAACCCTAACTACCATCATCAAAAATTTCTTGGAAAGAGATTTCTGACGGTATATGGAAGTCAGAAAAAGACCCCCGGATGCTCAAGATAGAGCGAAAATAGTCCAGGAGGGTCAGAAAGGCCCTAAAAGGCAAAAAATAAACCCCTGGGGCTAAAAAAATAGCGCCACTGGGCGCATGGCACATGCAGGGGGCTAAATAGGGGCCCCTAGTCATACATATGACTACCTGCTAGCATGTTAAGTCCGTAGGTTAATAAAAAATGGCCGCCGGTGGCGGAGCGGTGCAGGGGAGCCGGCGGGGCGGCGCAGGGGGCGCAAACAGTGGCGGGCATCGACAGGGCAGCGCAGAGGCCGGAGTGGTGGGGGGCTGCGGAGGCTGCAAAGGGTGCTGAGGCAAGGAGGTGGTGGAGTGGACCGCAGGGGCGGCAAAGCGGTGGGGGCTGCGGGGCGGGCCGTAGGGCGGCGGGGCCGCGCAGAGAGGGTTGCGGGCCGGCAACCAACCGGCGGCGGTGGAGCGCCGGTGGCCCTAAAACTTTTTCACAATGCACATTTTTAAAATGCATAAAAACCTTCAAAAACAAAGGTTTTTTAATTTTTTTCTCGAAAACCGTGCCTGTACGACCCTAGAAAGCCAAAAAAATTCTCCCCGAGGCTCCGGTGTCCAAATCGGACGTGCCTTATATGGATTCTAGGGTTTTTGGGCCTTTTAGATGCAACTGTGAGGTTGGTTTTGGTCTAAAGTGCTCCAAAAAACAAAGACCCCCCAGAACCAATGAAAAATGCTAGAAAATACTGGAGAACTTCAAACCCTGAACTACGATGAGCTTGTTTTAAAAAAACTAGAACATCGAATAGCAAGAGAGCTCTGATACCATGTTAGATTAGGCTAAAAGCTAATCTCCCAAGAACACCTGCATGCAAGACTGTCACAGAGAAGCAAGATACAGACAGAAAAGAGAAGAAGCTATGGCGGCCAAAAAGCCAGAGACGAGATATTCATGTTGACAGAAAAGAGC
>MU219851.1:251968-262681 GCA_018584345.1 Thuja plicata | reverse complement strand
GGAATCACGAAACCCTAAAAGGGAAACCCTAAAGAATTATAAGCTGCCTAAGTATAACTTAAGCATAGAGTAAATAGACTAATAATTAAATGATTTAATTATTAGCTATACTATGACTACTCTAACATATCTAATGTAGTGATGGTAAGTGAGTTTTGGAGATAACATGATGTAGATTTTATTACATGATTTCTCATATTTTATGTTGTCATTGATGTCAACTATTGACTTTGTGTTCTTAGTGTGTTTCCAATCATAGTTGTGATGAATGAAGGATTTTCGTGAGTTTCAGTGGATTCTATCTTTATTGCAGACATAAGTGTATCTCTAGATGTCTATTGCATGACCTCTACTACTGAAGTGATCTTATGTGAAATTTGTGATCGATTGAAGTATAATAGTGCAACTTCTACAATAGTCAATGATATATGATAGATGAATTGAATGTCTTGTAAAACCTTAGTTGTATCTAGTGGTATGGTCACAAGATATGGTGGTCAATAGTGTCCAGATGCTACAATTGAGACCGCAACTAATTTAGGTGACCGGTGTGTAGGATAGCTTACTGATGAGCAGAGACAAAGTTATTGAAATAGGTTATAGTGTTTGTGTTCTTGTGCGACAATTGATAAATATTTGATAGGTGATGGGTGTTGAGGTTGTGGTGGAATCAGTTGAGTAAGTCATGATCTAGTTGTTGGAAATATATTGTAGGCTAGGTGAATGAGAGGGGGGGTGAATAAGGAACCAATAAAACTTATTCACTTTTACTCTTTATTAAATTGTCTAATCTGATTGCATGCATGGAAAAAAAAATCAATAAACATCCATAACACTTGACAAAATATTTGGTCACCCAAAAACCTTCCAAATAGAGAGTAAAACTAGGGTGGGGATGGTACCCACAAGATTTAGTACTACAATAATAAATTTAGTCGGTTAAAGATTACAATTGACCACTTCTGATGGCTACCCTATTAGGAGAAATAAGGACTGTTAGGTCCACCTTGTGAAAGGATTTATACAATTCAATAAAGTATGCACTCTGTTAGGAGATTTGTAAAGGACTGTTAAGTCCACCCTGTTAAAGGATTTTAACTTATACACCTATTAGGATGAACCATTGAATGACCTTCTATGCAACTTTGATTTGATGAATAATATCCTTTGAAATAATATTGATCAACTAAATGTGATAGATGAGTCTTTGTTGTTCCTTATACTATTGTAGCCTTATAATCAATTTGCCACTTCATATTCATATATCCATACTCATACATCTATAATTTACTATCCATCATTTTTCAATAAACAAAGTACCTTACATATATATCTATCCAAATCAATTACCTCAATAAGTTTGCTACTTAAACATATTAATTAGTATCAAAAAATATGTGCTAAGTCAGCCCAATGTTGATACTTGGGTCCAGTAATCCACTCAGGTGATATACTAAACTTAGGTGACACAATGAATTGGAAACTCTGGTACTCGGGTGACACTGGGAGCTTGAGCCATATTGATCATTCAGAGTTGGTATGCCACTCAGGTAACACTGGTGACTTGGGTGATACTGTTTTGAACTATCTGCTTGGTCGACACTGCAACCGCTCAAGTTACACTTGAAGTTGTTGACTCAGTCAACACTGTATCCATATAAGTGACTAAGTGTTTTGGCACTAATTGACAAACTATCTTTCCATATGGTCTATAATCTCCCACTTTGGCATTAGTGACAAAAACACTTATCATACCAAAAATCTGATCAAACTCCTAAGTCAAAACTCCCCCTTACCATGTGCTTGCATACTTGCTCTATTTTGACAACTTCTCTGTAACTCGGTTTACAACTAAATTTGTTTTTGTAACTCTACTATATATAGCTTCTATACATGTATTTCCTCATATATTTACATATTCTATCTTTCCCCCTTGTTTTTGACACAAATCTCCAAAAGCACATCTTCAAGGTAATACCAAAATATGAAAGGAAATCAAAATGTACCTTCAAAATTTGACACAAAGTCTTTTACCAATTGTCTTGCAATACCTTTAGGATATGCAACTCAATCTAAATTTATACAAACAACTTCATCATAAGCTATACAACTGAAAAGTTGTTATCATGGATGAGTGTCTTTGCATGAGCAATATGTTTTTGCATGACATCTATATGAGGAAGGAGTTGGCTCTGTATAGGTGTTAGGGATTCCCTTGTTCTTGCTTCTTCCCTTAGTAACTCTACCTACAGATCAGTCAGATACTTGACCTTTACAAAACGTTTTGAACTTGAACCTGGATCAAGTGCCAACTGGCTTGCACTTGCCTTCAAATCATTGTCAATCTTTGTCATCTTATTCTTTATTTCCATGGTTAAGTTAGAAGTGTCACGCAACTTTAAAAATAATGCCACCACATTATTCAAAGTGGTTTCTAGAGAGCTAATGATAGTTGTTAGCTTCACCTGATCTATTGCAATATTTCCTTCAACATTCTCTAGAACCTATTCTCAAATTTTGTTTCTACCTTCTGCAGTAATTTCTCATGTCCACTAAGATCATGATTAAAATTGTGAACTATGTCAAAAAGTTGGTCCATTATGGATTCTTCCTCATTTACTTAAATCTATAGTGAATCAAGGAATATACTTTTGATGTCCTCTAGTACTCTTTTCATTTTCTTCTTAGCTCAGAGCTTCTATTTTTTTCTCTTTTCTTCCATAGCTCCCCAAGGATGCCCATTTGTTTTGTTGTTAGGTTAGAAAGTGATGACATTAATTTTACATTAGTATGTAAACAACACTTTTGGTAAGCATACAACAAAAGAAATGACTAAAAGATAACCGAAAATGAAGATACAAGAGATCACCAAAAATTGATAAGTACAAAGAAAATCGACGACACAATTTTGTGTGTAAACCAAAAATGCAATCGAGAAGGATAAAGAGGAACCCAAAAAAGGAACTTGACGTGCAGGATATAGTGCAAACTGAGAAAAAAATCATAGAGGAAACTGAGAGGACAGTTAAAGCAAGGAACCTGAAAGACAGTTAACCAATTTTAGAGCATAAAAGACCGTCAGAAACTGAAAGTCAGTTGCAGCCCACAAAAAGTGGATTTGACCTCCGCATCAGATAAAATAGTCTGATTCTATTTATAGAGTCTTGATTTATTTTTAAAACCATTTCTTTATGTACAAGAAACATGAATGTAAGTGCTTTAATTAGTCTAACTGATTTAAAACACATAGACTAGGAGATCAAGGTAAAGTTTTAAACCCATGATCTTAGAGTTTACATGAAACTTGATTAGGTCAATATGTCTTATAAATGGACTATGTAATCATTCATTATGATGAAAATTTGAGAGGGATGTGAAAGGATATGAGAGGATGAATGAAGCATACGAGCACACCTATGGATCAAATTGAAAGTTTCATGAACTAGAATAGCAAAAGGTGAATTTGGTTAGGAAGAACCAAGAACAAAGACTACCGAGCATCAAAGGTATTATTCAATCACATTAGGTGATATACTTATTCATGTAATCATTAATGGATTTGTAATCAAAAATAGGAGATTGCATACACTAGGTCAAATTGTAATTTTCTATCATTCTAAAAAGTGAATCAAAGTGTAAAAATCCTTTCAAGGAAAGTGGATTTAACAGTCTAACTATAAATCTCTTAACCGAGTGCACACTCAACAGTTTTTCTAAAGCTCTTAACCGATTAGACTTTAACAAGTCTCCACAAATACTATTAACCAAGTAGATCATCAGAAGTGATCAAATTGTAAGCCTTAACCAACCCCTTCCAATCTGTAGATAGCGAAGAATTTGTGGGTGCCATCCCCACTGTAGTTTTTACTTCCTAACAGGAGTTTTCTGCAATATCATATCTTGTCTTATGTGTCAATTAATTTCATAAATGTTTTTATGAATGTTCACATGTTTGATTAAGTTTATGAATTGATATATCTTGCATCAAGATAATATAGAACAGATGATTCGATAAACATTTGATAACTTAAAGGATAAAGGTTATAAGATGCAAAAATTTTTAGAGGTATTGATTCACCCATCCCCTCTCAGTACACACTTCCCATTAATTCCAATAATTGGTATCAGAGATAAGTCTCTTATTTGGAAAATATTAAAGGCTTAAGAGAAAAGATCATACAATGGAGAAGTACATACTTGATAAGAATATTAAAAATAAGAAGCTAGAAATTTAGATCTTCTATGAGCAGTACAAAGAAGCTAGAATCAATATGAGACAACTGTTAGATGAAAGAAATATTATGGCATCTCATTGTAATGAGATAGATTATCATGAGGAAGAGATACTAGATTTCTTTGAGTCTTCAGGATCATATACAAGCAAAGCATTAGACACATCAAAAGAAAGCATAACAAGCCTAACTGCAATCAATCAACATCTGGATAGACAAGTAAAATCTCTACAAATCGCTCAAGAGATACAAATGGTAAGAATGATTGATGTCATGAATAGTGATCGACAAGATGATAAAGAAAGAACACTAGCTATTGATGATAGAAGAAAGATTACATAAAAGATACAAGAGAAAGAGTCTGAAATACAAAGACTTACAGAGCATCAACATGAGATCACAAATCAGATTATTCTTATGAGTCAAGAGGCAAACATAATGAATGTTGAACTCGTTGAAAGAATAGAATCTATCAGTGAGCTAAGGGATGAGAATGAAAAGTTGAAACACAAAACAATAATTCAACAGCAGCATAATGAAATTATAAAGAAAGCTAAAGAAAGCAATAAAAGAATGGATGATTTTCTTGAAGGAAAACAAAGAGTCAACAAAAACACCGGTCTAGGCTTTACCAAGAATGGAGAATCATCCAATCAAGCTGATCCAAAGAATGTCTATAAAAATCCAAGAACAAGAAAGATGACATGAAATCATTATGGAAAGCAAGGCCACACATCAAATATATGTAGAGGAAAACTGAAAGGTATTCCTAAATTTACATCTTCATTCATAGGATTTTTCTATAAATGTAACAATAAAGGACATAAAGAATATGAATGTAAGTCTGAGATGAAACAACCAAGGAAAGAAACCTACAGGAAAAATACTATCCTACTTGCAAAATGAATGGAAACACAACTCTTGAATGGTGGAAAAAGAAAAATAAAGCATGGAAGCCTAAAGGTCAAGAAACTCCCTATCAACCGAAAAGATTCGGTAACCAGTATGCATGGGATTACAACACTTGGACAAATTGTACATTATGTGGAAGATTTGGTCACATTTATGAAAACTGTATGAGACAGTGGAATAGAAATTATAAAGGCTAGACTAACCCCAGAATGACATGCTTACACTATCATAAAGTTGGTCATCTCAAGAAAGACTGTAAAGATTGAATGACAGAGACTAGCACATATCCCAATGGAAACACCATTGATTACATCTAGAGAATGAGAGACAAAATGTGGAGAAGAGCTTCAAACAATGATGAAGCTAGACTGATAAATGAAAATGGTAACACCCCATCTAATGGATCTAGTGACATCCGCAACCCCACCTAAGAAGACCAAGTAAGTATGGAACTGCATTACACTATGTATTATTTTACATTAGTTCCATTATATATTGATGAAATGCTAAATTAGTATAACTAAAGATGCATCATGGTATTACTTGTTAAAATCTGTGATAACTATGCAATTAGGTAATACATACCAAAATCCATCGATATACACTCAAAGCTAAAACTACCTACACTTACCGACAAGCGTCGGTTAACATAATAAAGCAAAGTTGCTAGTGTAAATTGACACTCGTCGGTAATAAAGCAAAGTGAATGAGTTATTTGAGCACAACACCGAAACCCGTCAGTAAAAAAAAAAGAGTTGAAAAACCACCCAGAAATGTCACGTTGTCACCAAAGAGAAGTTAATGTTTAAACCAACGAACTCGGTCTTCAAACACTGAGGATTTACTGAGAATTAATGACTCACTTTTAGGGAAAATGCCTATAAAAGGATGACAGAAGAGTCTCATTGCTCACCATGACTAGAGCAAAGTGACGAGAGTGAATTTTGTGCAAATAATGATAGGATCATAGAGAAACTGCAACTTAACATAAAGCACTCCAAGAAGATCATAAATCACTACTAGTGTAAACAGTAAGTTTAACAACAACCAACAACTCTATTTTATGCATTTCTCAGAAAGCCCTAAATCTGAAAAATGGCCACGACTTCAAGAACCACTGAACATAAGAGCATCAAGAAGGATGAGGTCGAACCCGTCAAGAATTCTGTGTGTAAAGACCCACATTACAAGATTCACCTTGAGGTTTCTTCACAACTCGACAATGCTGGAGCATTCTCGTGAATACCGGCTAGGGTTTTTCTTGTCGAAGACGTGCGAGCTTACATCCATTGTAAGATTGTAGAAATTGGTGTTCTGGAGGTAGAAAAAGATTACAGGAAGCTATGAAAAAAAGATATATCCTTAAAAGATGAACATAAACACATAGAGGTGAAAGGGCTCACTAATTCCCTATTATTCCTTAAGGCATTCAAAACTGAGTGGATTCGGTTAGTACTAATCCAAATTCACAATCACAAACTATGACTGGATGAGCCTAAGATGATAACCTGAGATGTTATCCATGTAGTCACCAGTTAACCTATAACCAAGAAGGTAATAGCATTGAAACATGCACCCAAGGTTGAGATTGAGAAAAAAACTGGAGCAAAGTGTGATGGAAGGAGACTGAAGGTATCAACTATAACCGATGATGAACTTAAATTTGGAGCATGTGTTATAGGCTACAAATTAAGCAGGATGAACAACATAGCATCCACTACAGTTGAAACAACTTACAATATTGTAAAGAAAGGCACTCAGTTGGACCTGTCAACACTTCTACTGATCTAGTTAGAAGAAAATTTGAAGACTATAAGAAATTATAAGGCAAATACATGTAAGTTTGGATCACTTATCATGTGCATTTTCTTCTACTTTCAAGAGACATTTCCATTAGTGGGAGATGTAAAATGGGATACTACAAAACCGGTCACCATGTAAATTAGTGAATACATAACATTACTGGGAGACAACTTTGAAACAGTCATGGATGAATACTTTATAGGATTCAACGACCAAATGTAGAAAAGCGTAAGAATCCCTGAACTACTTATTGAAAAGTTCAAAGATGATATATGTTTTATGGTTGACACTAACCACTCATACATAAAACCTATTGTACCAAGGACAACATGGTTACAACCTCTGGAATATGACGTAAATATTGATCAAGCATCCAAGGCAATCGATGCATTGATAAAAGAACCATTAGATAAGAAACAAGCTAAGTTTGGAACTTATGAGGAGGCCAAACCAAGAATCAAATCTGGCCTGGAAGTAAACAAAATTGTGAGGAAAAAGGAAAAAATGGTCAAGAACCTAAATAAAATATTGTTAGCAACAGAGGAAGAAAATGAATAGGAAGAAGAAGATGACAAGGAGGAAGAAACTGAAGGCCAGTCACCCATCAGTGAAGCTGTAGAAAAGAATGAATTTGAGGCTACAGAGTCAGATTCACCACCTCCTTGACTAGTAAAGAAGTCAATAACCACATCTTCTTAAAGAAAAAGAAGCCAAACTATTAAGATTGCTAAACTGCAATCTTCCCAAGAACACCTACATGCAAAGCTATTACAAAGAAGAAGAAGCAAACAGAAGAGAGAAGACAGAAGAATGGCTATGGCGGTCGATAGGCCAGAGACTGCAAATGCATGTTGATAGAAATTATGTTCTATATTCAACAATGAAAATGATTTACAATCTCGATATGAAATACAAAGAGGTGATTCCTTATAAAGGAATACCGAAACCCTAAAAGGGAAACTACAAGAAATAGAAACTGCCTAAGGTTAGCTGAAGCAAACTAGAGTGAATAGGGAAGTTACTAATTAGATCATAAAGATTTAAATTAGTAACCCGATAGACTATTACTCTAACACCCCCCCTTAAGATAAGCTTAGGGAGAAGCCAAACCTAGGAAACTACTGCAGAAAGCAGGAAATATGGGTCCCGGCAACTAGGCCTGATCAGGTACCCAAAACATAAAGCAAACTAGATGAAGAAAACCTTCAATCTAGAGAAAAAGGTGTCCCAGAGAAAGGAACAAGAATAGAGCTAGAAGCACCTCCGAAGCATGTCTGAAAACTCTGTCAGAAGATACTGCTGGAACCCCCACTGAAGTGCATGACCAGGTAGAGAAGACAAGTGTCTAAAGAGCTGATCAATCGAACCAGGAAGCAATAGAACCAACAGGTGAACCCCCCCATAATGCTGAACTGGGAGAGGTGACAGGAACACTGAAATGCAGTACCAGAGATAGCTGCGGAAGAAGAACCAGGAACACCAACAGTGCAATAGAAGCACACACATAGGATAAAGGGCGGTGTCATAGACATAGACTACATGGGCTAATGTCGTGGAAGGTATTCTCACTTGACAAAAGTGGATGCGCCTAAAGCGACAAATGCATCATAATCCCCCCATGGCACTTTATAACACAATGCGAGTACATCAACCGAACCAGGTGTACAAGATCCAAGAATGCAGAAGAGGCACTTTATCTGAGTACGTTTACAGAAAAAAATGCATTAGAATGAGCATGCAAGCTCAGAAGTTAGAAAGAAGAGTGAGCTATGAACTCAGAAGAAGAGATCCCCAGACCTGTAGAACCAAGCACACCACCAGAGTGCATAAACTGCAAAACTCAGAGGAGTGAAAACTTGGAGCAGAATCTGGAAAAATAACCTCTGCCACTGAATAGCACACTGAATCAGCTTTCCGACGATATCTCATTTGCCGAAAAAGGAGTCCGGATGAGCCAGATATGACTCCAGGAAGGAAAAAAAGATATCAAACTTCAACAGAAAAAAAAACTATTAAAACGATGGAACCAAAACCTCTAACCTCCACCATCGGAAAGTTCTCGGAAAGAGCTTTCTGACGGTATATAGAAGTCAGAAAAATACCCCCGTATGCTCCCTGTAGAGCAAAAAAAGTCCAAGTACCCCCAAAAAGGCAATAAAAGGGCCCCAGGGGCTAAAAAAGGAGGCCCCCGGTCGCATGGCCCACGCAGGGGCTAGACCGAAGCCCCCGGTCCCTCCATATGACCGCGCGCATAGAAGATTAAGCCTACGGGGGCTGGCAAAAGGTGCCACCCGGGGCGGCACACAGAGCGGAGCGGAGGGTAAAAACCACCGGTGGAGCGGAGTTTCGGTGGCGGGGGCCTGTCAGAGTGGCGGGCAGGGCGCTGAGGGGCTACGGGGCCTGGGGGTGGTGGAGCCCGGGGGGAGCCTGGGCGGTGTTGTGTGGTGAGCGGGCCTGGGGGCCGGAGGTACCGCCGACCAAGGTCGCGGATTAGGGTGCCCACCGCCGGAGGAGGTGGTGAGGGGGCGGCCCGGCGGCGGCGGGATCACTTTTACACTGTCAGCGCCAAAAAAATGCACAAAAACACATAAAAAATTGTTTTTTTTAAATATTTTTTTGATTTTTTCCATCCGTACGGCCCTTGGGAGGGCAAAAAAATTTTTCCAGAGCCCCGGTGTCCAAAATGGACAAACTTTATATGGATTCTAGGGTTTTTGGGCCTTTCAGACGCAATGGAAGTGTCCATTTGTGCCCAAAATGCCTCCAAAAACAGAGACCCCCCAGAACCACTAAAAGAAGCTAAAAAAGCTTCTGAAAGCTTCAAACCCTCGCTGCTTCAACAAAGAATGAATAGCCAGCTGTAGAGTGGCTCTGATACCATGTTAAGATTGCTAAACTGCAATCTTCCCAAGAACACCTACATGCAAAGCTATTACAAAGAAGAAGCAGACAGAAGAGAGAAGATAGAAGAATGGCTATGGTGGCCGATAGGCCAGAGACTGCAAATGCATGTTGACAAAAATTATGTTCTATATTCAACAATGAAAATGATTTACAATCTCGATATGAAATACAAAGAGGTGATTCCTTATAAAGGAATACCGAAACCCTAAAAGGGAAACTATAAGAAATAGAAACTGCCTAAGGTTAGCTGAAGCAAAATAGAGTGAATAGGGAAGTTACTAATTATATCATAAAGATTTAAATTAGTAACCCGATAGACTATTACTCTAACAAACAAAGGACTCAAATCCTCACCCTTGAAGAAAGGAAAAGTTATAACCTATAAGAAGAAACCTGCCACACAGAAAAGAGGGTCATAAAAAAGAAGAAGGTTCATTCAAACAAGGGAAGACATTGAGGACACCAAGCAAGATGAAGGTGTAGAAGTAGAAAAGACCAAGGTTCCAGAAATCATTAATGAGGCATGAAAATCTATTGCAAGTTTAGGATTTATTATAGATTTTAAGATTAGAAGATGGCTAAAAATGGATCAAGAAGATCAAAACAAAGTTGAAAATGCTATCATTGCACAGATGTACAAACTCAAGTATGTACTGATTCAATTTAAAGGTAATAATGTACCAAGGGAAATCTTGAATAGATTATATGCTATGTCATGCCCCGCAAGGGAACCGGGGAAGAGAACAGAGATTCTCTTTGAAAAAGAAAAACCTAAGTAAAAATTTATGAAATTTTTTGAACTTTTAAAGAATTATGTGAGCAAAACTTAAACTTAGATTCCTTCCAGGGTTCCCTTCTAATT
>MU219851.1:197831-239923 GCA_018584345.1 Thuja plicata | reverse complement strand
GGTCAAACACTGATTGAAACATATTTATATATGTTTTAAGATTTTAAAATGAAGAGGGGTGGGGGTGGTTGTGACAAGTTTGTTGTCAATAAAAATAAAGTTTTCTGCAATTTTCCTTATTCTGCCATAACAGAATAGTCTGATTGCAGACTTTTATTTCTCATCTTATTCTTATTGTAAGGTTATAAAACATATTTTATTGTATATAATAATGAATCTACTTCATTTTGGCTTTTGAATCACCCAATTCCATTAAGTATTTGCAAAGTTATTCAATTTTTAGTGTAGGCTGTCCACACCCTCAATAGGGTAATCCGAGGAGATAAAAATGTGATTTCTATTAGGTTCAACCTAGAAGAAGCCTCTCATCTTGGAAAGGGATGAAGGAGATGATGTATGTTAACTTTCCATGAAGTTGCAGGAGCCCATGCAAGGTTTTGGCACGTGCTTGAAGCAGTGGAAGTGACTGCTTATGAAGAAATGAAGGAATGACTATCAAAGGAAAAAATAGTCTCATTGCGGGGGACATATCTCCTTAATGAACCGTTGGATCTAACCAAATTTTGGATATGTTGGAGAGGGCTAGGTTACTCCAAATATGACCAGAGTAATTGAGGAAATGTGATCGGATTGAAAAGTTATGAATGTCTGTGTACGGGTCTATCCCAGGGGTAGTAACATGCCAGTTTTGAGTGATTTGTCAAGATGCATGCACTAGTACTTAGTGCCTCTACATCAATAATTAAAGTTATTCAATACTTAATTGATTAAATAATTGAATCTTGTAGATAATTTATTCACCTCCCCCCCTCTCAGTTATCTCTTGGGACTATTCCTAACACTTAACCAACAAGGAAAATGCACTAAAATTGCATAATGAGAATATAATAAATTTAAAAAGGTTAAGACAAGAATTGTGGGAAGAAGAAACACAATTCAAGGAAGAAGTCACCAAGCTCCAAGCTCAAATTCTACCAAATCTGAGACTGCTTCAATGACATATCAGTTCAGCAAGGCAACTGATAGCAACCCATGAGATGTTTGTAGCAGACAATATCTTCACACTCTCTCATTTTTTATAAGCTATAAGGTATACACCTTTTCCCTTAATATCAAAAAAGGGGGAAAATATATATGTACAAATAGGCAACTATTGCGTATACAAAAAAATGGAAAATAAATATATACCGACATATACATAGGGGGAGTCATAAAATGACTAAGGATTATATATGTTGTACATACTTAACATTTTGTTAGTATTTTGCACATATCATTTTTTGATACTAATGTCAAAGGGGGAGATTGATGACATTAATTTTCCATTAGTATGCAAACAATACTTTTGGTAAGCATACACTGAAAGATAGGACAAAGAGCTAATTGAAAATGTAGATACAAGAGATCACCAAAAATAGCTATGTACAAAGAAAACCAACGACACAATTTTGTGTGTAAACCAAAAATGCAAAGTCAGAGGGATAAAGAGAAACCCAACGTGCAAGACATAGTCAAAACCAAGAAAATAGTCATAGAGGAAACCGAGAGGAAAGTTCAAGCAAGGAACCCGAAAGATAGTCAAATGATTTCAATGTATAACCGACCATCAGAAATTGAAAGTCAGTTGCAACCCGCAAAAAGTGGATCTGACCTCCACATCAGATAAAACAGTCTTATTCTATTTATAGAGTCTTGATTTGTTTTTAAAACAATTTTTTTAGGGACAAGAAACATGATTGTAAGTGCTTTAATTATTCTAACTAATTTAAAACACATAGACTAGGAGATCAAGGTAAAGTTGTAAACCTGTGATCTTAGAGTTAACATTGTTTTACGTGAAACTTGATTAGGTCAATATGTCTTATAAATAGACTATGTAATCATTCACTATGATGAATATGCGAGAGGGATGTGAAAGGATATGAGAGGATGAATGCATCATATGAGCACACCTATGGATCAGATTGAAAGTTTCATGAACCAGAACAACAAAAGGTGAATTTGGTTAGCAAGAACCAAGAACAAAGACTACCAAGCATCAGAGGTACTATTCAATCACATTAGGTGATATACTTATTCATGTAATCTTAAATGGATCTGTAATAAAAAATAGGAGATTGAATACACCAGGTCAAATTGTAGTTTGCTATCATTCTAAAAAGTGAAGCAAAGTGTAAAAATCCTTTCAAGGAAGGTGGATTTTACAGTCCATCTATAAATCTCTTAAACAAGTGCACACTCAATAGTGTTGCTAAAGATCTTAACCAAGTAGACTTTAACAGGTCTCCACAATTACTCTTAAGCAGGTAGATCATCATAAGTGATCAAATTGTAAGCATTAACCGGCCCCTTCAATTCTACAGATAGTGAAGAATTTGTGGGTTCCATCCCCACCACAGTTTTTACTTCCTAATAGGAGTTTTCTGCAATATCATATCTTGTGTTATGTGTCAATTACTTTCATGAATGTTTCTATGAATTTTCACACATTTTATTAAGTTTGTGAATTGATATATCTTGCATCAAGATAATATAGAATATATGGTTTGATAAACTTTTGATAACTTAAAGGATAAAGGTTATAAGATACAAAAGTTTTTAGAGGTACTTATTCACCCCTCCCCTCTCAGTACACACTTCCCATTAACTCCAACAGAAAGATCCCAATTTCGAATCACAATATCTTCCTCAAGGTCAACTTCATCAGTTATTGTTTCATTTTCTTTACCCTTGAGCTTGGGATTAGGTGAAGGAATGGTTTCCTTACCTTTTCCATCCTCATCCTTGTCCTCAGTGTTCAGCTGAAGTAGGTCATTAACTTTTAATGTGCCAAATGTATAATCAATACCAACTGTAGAAACATTCACAATGTCCTTCTATGAATTGGTTTGGCTTGGCCCAATAGTAGGTAGAGCCTAGTGCTAGGTTCCCACTAAACTTGATGTGGACTCTGTGATCTTTTCCTTTCTCAGAGATAAGATTTTCTGAATAGGTGATTGGGGTAGGGATGCCATCACTTCTAGTGCTATCTGTTCTACATTAGATTCTTCAATGGTCTGAACCTCAGGTAATCATTCATCTTTACCATGTACATGAGGGTGTGTACTCTTTTTCTCTATCTTATCATCTTCCTTGATTTCAAAAATTGACTTCCATATCTTTGTTGCGGTCTTCACAACATCCTCTATTTTCTTTCTCAAGATTTGAAAAGTCCTAAACCTTGGAGTGTGATTATTCTCATATTTAGTCATAGCATTTTTTACCTCTTTATCAGTCATAGTAGGCATGAATTTCTTAAAGTTTTTCTTTCTGATGTCCTTTTCAATCTGAACTGCATTGTGCCAGTGAATGGTGATTGCCTTGAGAAGGTCTTCAGTCATATGGATTTTCAATTCAAATGGATCATACCTCCATCTTTCCATTTTCTCTAAAAATGCATCCTCAATCATCTTCTCATCATCCTTGTTTTTGGATGCATACTTAAATGATTTGAGAGATCACATACCACTACCTTCTTTTAATTCTTTAACCTTCTTCTCAAAGGTATGTGGTTGCTTCTTGAATGTGATTTTTTCTTCTTCTTCATCTTCTTTAGGCATTGTCAAATTTATTCTAGATCTTCTGGGTTTTTTTTCAATGAAGACAATGATAGAGATATTTGGTGTTTTCTTTGGGGCTAGCCTCTTCCTCTTCTTAGGAGGCTCTACTTCTACCTCTTCTCTTCTTTCTCAGGTTCATCTTCTTCTACCTTTATGTCATCCTCTTTACTTTCAATGATCGAAGGAGGAGAGTCTGATGCCTTTCCATAATTCTTTCCGAACTTCTCTAATATCTTCTTTCCTCTCTTCAAGATTTTAGGAATCTCAATTTCCAAATATATTCTACCCTTAGCTTCTTCATAAGTACCAAAATATGGTGCTTTAGGATCAGCAGGCTCATTTAAAAGAGCTTCAATGATGTCTCTAGTCTCATCTATGTTAACCTCATATGCAAGAGTTTTCACCCATGCAACCCTAGGCTTGACTACTTGGATGTATACTTTGTCATAGTCAAACAGGAAGCATATATCATCCTTATAGTATTCTACCAATTTTTTGGGAATTTTGAATCTATTCTTCATTTTTTCTCTGAAAATTTCAAAGTAAGAATTCATGATGCTTTCAGAGTTATCTCCCAATTCTGCTATGAACTCATTTATCTGATAAATTATAGGCATGTCCTTTTTCCATACAACTGTGAATTTTGAAGGGAAACAATTTTGAACATAAAAGAATATGAAGACCAGGAGTGAACCAAACTTACATGGATTGGTCTTGGATTCCCAGATGCTCTCCATGTTTTTGCTTAGTTGGATAAGTTGTAACTCGGCTAGGTCGAATGAGAGATTTTTATTTACCAATTTGTATGCCAGTTCAACGACATCACATGGTACACTGTTTGGTCAGCTTGAACTATATATCTTATGTGCAATCACATGAATTCTTAACTTCATCTCCATGTCAGTGACTCCATTCAAATTCATGCTTCTTCCATCCCACTCGGCAAGAGTCTTCTTGGCTAGGCCATCTCGGGGTAGGGTTTTGGTTTCCTTAGGTTTTTTAAGCATAGGGTACCCTATCACTCAGTGTACCATAATATTAGTTATCTTCATTGGTTGATCCAACCAGAGATGCATATCATGAACATGGTTTAGAATAAACCTAATCCACTTTATCTGAAATTTCTTTGACATATGCATGATATGAGTTAAACCCTTGAATTCAAGGTGTTTGTGTTTTGGCTTTAGGATTCCATCCACATAAAGTGTCTCATATGATTGATTTATTTCCAATGTTCCTATTTTTTGAATGGTGCAATGATAGAAATCTCAGATGTCGTGAATCAATAGTACCTTAGGAGGAATTTGGGAATGGGCTCCCATTGGATCCATCTCCTCTTCAATCGCTAGATGAATTTTGAGCTTTGGTAGTTCATAGAAAACATTCCTCACTAACATATTGGATCCCTTCTTGACCTTACTGCTAGATGAAGACACCATAATGCTTGGAGGATAGATAAAACTTCGCTGCTACTAAAGCTTTCAAACACAAATTCGATCAGGAATTGCTAAAAGATCTTAATCACTCTGCAAATTGTAAATAATAACCCTTCAATTTCACCATTTATGAGAAAATTCATTATAGGTTTTCATTAAATTCATTGTACATAGTAGCTATGGCAGCTCGGGTAGTTCTCCCAGGCTTACTCGGAAGCTCGACAAAAACTAATCTTTGCATCTTTGAAACCATACAACCCGACTTAACTTGGTTAAGCTTGAGTAACTCAGATGTAATTGAGATCTTGACTTGGTTAGAACCATAATGTGTCCTAGTGTATCAATATGAAAATTTGGACTTTCTATAATATCTGGAACTAATGTATGATGACTTGTATGTACAGTTCTAGTTATCTCCTTGCATCTTTACTCGTAGATAGTGGATCCACCTAGTTCACTGTTTTGGGTGCCATTTGATCCTTCATTGTTTTGGTCTGAATTATCAAAATACTTCCTTACCCACTGCTAACTCATCTGAGTTTTGATCATAAAATTTTTCTTTTTCTTTCTCAAAACTAGTATCCACTTTTTCTCTATTCATACAATTTTTGCTTAGATAACCGAGTTGTTTACACACATAACATCTCTTAGTAGGATTCATTTTTTTGATACGAGTCTGCACAATTTGCACTAATGTGCACATACACATGAAAATGACAACATCTTCTCCATGTTTTGTAATCCAAACCAACAATTTCTTTAGCTAACGGTTTGGCAGGGTTCCATTTCTTAGTTCTGCACTTGGAAGACTTATGACCTTGCTTGTTACAATTGAAACATTTTCCTTCAAAATTAGGCTTCTCAATACATTTACTTTCTCTATGTCGATGTTTTTTGCACCTATAGAATTTACCATTAAACTTTTACTTTCTATTGCTCCAACACTTATTTGATGTATGCCCTAACTTTCCATAATGATTATAGGTAGGTTTGTTGTTCTTTTTAGCTCCTTTCTGTGAGGATTGACCTTGTTCACTATAACCTAATTTAGTCTATCAATGATGTTTGAATTGAGCTTTCTCTGTCAAATGATCCATGCTTACTTGTGAATTCATCATACTCTCATTGGTTTTCTTTTCAGTATTGAGATTATTTTGTAGTCATTCATTTTCAGTCCTCAGATTGATAACTTCTTGATTTGCACTTTGAGGTGATTTATCATATCTGCTTGCTGAAGTGACAAATGATGGATTTTATTTTCTTTTTCCTCTAATCTTGTACTTAGAAATATTTTATCTTCTTGTGCTATTTCTCTGTCATTTTCTTCTTGGTTCTTTTGTTCCATGACTTCACATATTCTAACTGAATAAATTTCTTGTTCTCTCTTTAACTTTTTGACTTCTTCATGTAAATTGAGATTCTTTGCAAGTAGGTCTTAAATGGCTACATCATCTTCTTTAGAACTTATTTCTTTGCATAAATCTTGAATTATTTCATCTATGTAACTTTTTTCATTGATTTGTACTGCTAAATCTTTTCTTCTTTTTAGGGAAGGAGAGAGTTGTTGCTTGAGTTTTCTGATTTGATCTATGGCCACTTGTAGATATATCTTTTCATTTTCAATGGCTTTATCCAATCTGTATATTTTCATTGCCTCTGATCTTTTCTCAAGCTATTAAACTTCTAATAAGAGAACCTTTTCTCTGATACAAATTGTTGGAAATATATTGTAGGCTAGGTGACTGAGAGAGGGGGTGAATCGGGAACCAATAAAACTTATTCACTTTTATCCTTTATTAGCTTTTCTAATATGATTGCATGCAGGGAATAGAAAAGAAATAAACATCCATAGCACTTGACACAATATTTGGTTACCAAAAAATCTTCCAAATAGAAATTAAAACTAGGGTGGGGATGGTACCCACAAGATTTAGTACTGCAATAATAAATTTAGCTAGTTAAAGCTTACAATTGACCACTTTTCATGGCCTGCCCTGTTAGGAGAAATAAGGACTGTTAGGTCCACCTTGTGAAATGATTTATACAATACAATAAAGTATGCACTTTGTTAGGATATTTGTAAAGGACTCTTAAGTCTACCCTGTTAAATGATTTTGAATGATCACCTATTAGGATGAACCAGTGAATGATTTTCTATGCAACTCTGATTTGCTGAATAAGATCCTTTGAAATAATATTAATCACCTAAATGTGATAGATGAGTCTTTGATGTTCCTTATAGTGTTATAGAATTCTAATCAATCTTCCAATTCATATTTGCATATCCATACTCATACATCTACAACTTACTATTCATCATTTTTGGATAAACAAAGTACCTTACACACACAAGTATATATATATATATATATATAGATAGATATATCCTCAATAAGTAGGATACTTAATATATTAATTAGTATCAAACAATATGTGCTAAGTTAGCCCAATGCTGATACTTGGGTCCAGTAATCCACTCGGGTGATATACTCACACTCAGGTGACACAATGAATTGGCAACTCTGGCACTTGGGTGACACTGGGTGCTCGGGCCACATTGATCACTCAGAGATGGTATGCCACTTGGCTAACACTGGTGACTCAGGTGATACTATTTTGAACTATCTGCTCAATGAACACTGCAACTTCTTGGGTTACACATTACGCTACTGGCCTCGTCAACACTGTATCCATATAAGTGACTAAGTGTTTTGGTACTAATTGACTACATGTCCTTCCATAAGGTCTACACTAGTGACATGTCTTCGTGATTAGAGGTGATGATTTGGCATCACATTTTTTGATGCTAGCATGTGGAGAATATTATAGAGGAATCTTGTTTTTGATAAAAATGTGTTTGACTCCTTGACACAATATTTTATTTAAATCATTGTATTGGCCGACGCGGTCTTGAAAATATGTTTTGTTCATTTAATCTTTTTTTGTGACATGTATTTGAGTGAGATGTTTTGAAATTATAATTTAGGGTTTGATAAAGGAGGTGGACTTATAATTTTAGTATATAATGGATGAAGTTGAAGGTTAAGTGTGTTGATCATGTGTTGTACAAGTGGTGAAAATTATGAGTTGTGATCAAGTCGGGGAAGAGTTAGGTATATTGAGAAGAGATTGTGTTCTTTAGTGGATCTGATCAAGAAGAGGTAGTGTTATTCTATAGATCATTCTCTCTATTGTTTCCTAATAGTTGTAGCAATTTAAATCCCTTAACTAGGTAGATCCTAAAAAATCTTTTTTGTAAATCCTCTAATAAGGTGACACTTTGTGAAGTGTTCAAAGTCCTCTATCAAGGCTACTCTTAACATGGTAAAGGTCCTAACATGCCTAAGGAAAATTCCTTAACCGAGTAGCACCTAATAGTTTTTTTTTTAAATCCTAACAAGGTTAAGATCCTCACAGGGCATACTTCTACAAAGTACATCATTTAGTGGGTACTAATTCTCACTATGGTTTTCTCCCTATTTGGGTTTCAAAGAGATAATTTTGTATGTCAACTTTGTGGATGGACAAGTGCATGTTTAATATTTTCATTTGTTGAGATTAAGGTTAATCTTGTGAATTTTGGTTTAAGTTTATAAGGTTGGATTATTCTATACATTGTTGATTCACCCCTCCTTTTAGTAATCTAATCTTAAGGTCCTAACAATTGGTATCATAGAATGGTCCTCTATTATGGTGAAGCTTAACATCTTGAGGTAAATATCTGAAGACAATGAGAAAGGAAGGTCCTAAATTAACAATAGAGAACTACTTGGTTTGGTGCGGTCAGATGAAGCTTTATCTTAAAGGTATGGGTGATCAGTATTGGGATCATGTGGTTAATAAGTATATTGTGCCTTTATGAATCCTGACTATAGATCAATTGAAGGGAAGGCAAAAACATACTACTACTATGGAAGCTATTCCTAGTACTCTTTCAGATGTAGAGTTTATTGATATCAAAGACATGGATACTGCTAATGAGATGTGGGAGAAGTTGAAGACCGTCTATGGTGGAGATCCACATGTGTAGACAAAAAAGGTTGATAGTTTAAGAGGAAAGATGATGATATGAGGATGCAAGAAAAAGAGAACATTGAATAATATAGTCATAAAATCAAAGAAGATGTTTCTTCTATCCAAGGTAGTGGTGTTAATATCCCCAAGGAGGATGTGATAAGAAAAATGTTGATAAATTTATTGTCTTATTATGATATTAGGGTTTTGGCTATACAAAAGCTCAGATCTCTAGGAACATTTACTACTACTCTTGATGCATTAATAGGGAAAATAACTCCATTTGAGTTAAGAAATTATGGTAATAGTACGACAAAACGTGAAGCTTCTTTCAAGTCATCATTGACTCTTGCTCCATCTAGGAAAGGAAAGGGAATATATAATAGCTCTTCAACATATTAGTATAATGATTATGAATCTATCTTGTTTGAAGAAAGATAACACAAGGAATTCAAAGCTTTATTCACTAGAAGGTTGCTTGAGGAAAAGGTAAATATAAGGGTAAGTTGCCTTTGAAGTTATTTCCATGTAACAAAATTGGACATGTTGCTTCTAGATTCCCTAACAATAATAGGAAGGAGAAGCCAAGAAGATTCAAGGATAAGAACAAGAAAGTATGCAACCTAGCGAAGGAATGTGTTATCCATGAGGAATCTAATGGAAGAGATGAAGAAGAAATTGTGTTTGTTGTTGTAAAGGAAGAACCGTCACAAGAAGGTGAGAAAGCTTTGGTTTCTAACATGAATCAGAGTGGTAATTGGATTATTGACAGTGGGTGCACTCATCATATGACCGCTAATAGAAGAAAATTCATCAAGATGGAAGAATTTGATGGAGGCTTGGTAAGATTTGGGACTAATGCTCCATGTTTGGTAAAAGGTAAAGGATAAATTTCTTTGAAAGATAAAAAATGTGATGATGTTTACTGGGTTGATGATCTAAACTAGGTTGATGGTTTGAGATACAATTTGTTAAGTCTTTCTCAGTTGAATAGAAAAGGTTACAGATTGGAGTTCAATGGAGGTATATGTGGAATAACTAGGAAATCAAGAGAATTGATTGCTACCAGTGAACAAACTAAAGGTAACTTATTCCATATGAATTCTACTATTAAGAGTGTTATGTACGTGGAGCCTAATAAGACTCAGGTTCTTTCAGCGTGGTTTCCCCCTGAGACTTATCTATAGGGGATTGGGGGTAGTGCCCCCTAGCTCGAAGTCAAGGGAAAGAGCCCCTTGCTGGGTTTGGGGGCAGCGCCCTAGGCGGGGTCAAGGGGTCAATGAATTAATAATATTGTAAAGGGTCGGCCATCAATTTTCTATTAGTCAGAGTATTTTTTCCCTAATTAGGTTAAGTCAAAAATACTTGTGAAAAGGGCTTAGGGTTTGAGATTTCATTGTATGAGGGATTTTGTAGCTTCCTATGGTGGTATTGAGTTGCAGGTTTCAGATTGTAATCACTGGATAATAATAAAGACATTGGACTCACTGTTGGTGGACATAGCCTAGGGATTGGGTGAACCACATTAAATTTTTGTGTCATTGTGTTCTCTTCTGTGTGTTAATATTTGCATTATTCTACTTATTATTCTAACAAGTGGTATCCTAGCGATGTTTTTTCATTTGTTCTTTCATCTATTGTTTGAAGCAGGTCTCACGATTTAGTGGGAGAGTCTCTCGGTTAAGTGGGAGAAATGGCAGACGAGGGTAGGCTGAAGGTTGATAAGTTTAGTGGGAAAAACTTCCAGTTATGGAAGATGCAAATGGAGGACTATCTCTATCAGAAGGATCTATGGCGGTCATTAGAGGCAGTAGCCAAGAAAGAGGCAACAATGTCTTAGGAAGATTGGGATATTTTGGGTAGGAAGGCACTGGGGAGTATTCATTTATGCCTGGCACAACCAGTGGCATTCAATATTACTAGAGCAATGACAGCTAAAGGTTTGATGGAAACCCTAGCGAAGTTGTATGAAAAGCCTTCAACTTCAAACAAGGTATTTCTTATGAAGCATTTATTTAATATGAAAATGGTAGAAGGTGGATCAGTCACTGATCATTTGAATGAGTTTAATACAGTTACAAGTCAGTTAACTTCAGTTAAAATTACCTTTGATGAAGAGGTTAGGGCTCTCTTGATTTTGTGCTCTTTGCTAGAAAGCTGGAATGGCTTGGTAATGGATGTTAGTAATTTTGTTTCTAGTTCTAATACCCTAAAGTTTGTTGATGTTGTTGGTGTTATATTGAGTGAGGAAATTCATAGGAAAAGCTCAGGGGCATCCACATTGGGTAGTGTATTGAATGTAGAAAGTTGAGACAGAACAAGAGATAGAAGAAACAACTCTAGAAATCATGGAAAATCACGAGGGAAGTCAAAGGGAAAGAGGTCTTAGTCAAGAGGACCTAGTGACTGCTGGTACTGTGGAAAACCAGGACATAAGAAGAAATATTGTTGGTCTCGGAAGAAAGATCAAGGAGACAAACATGATGGAAACAAGGAGGTAAATGTGGTAAGTAACAAATCCAAAGAGGATGCTTTGCTCTTGTCTTTAGAAAATGTTGATTATTCATGGATGTTAGATTTAGGGGCTTCATTTCATGCTACACCCCATAGAGGTTATTTTGTTGATTATGTCCAAGGGGATTTTGGGCTAGTTTATTTGGGAGATAATGAACCTTGTCAAATTGTTGGAAAAGGGAGAATCAAGATTAAGTTGCACAATGGGAATCATTGGCTACTACAAGAGGTAAGACATGTTCCAAGGATTAGTAGGAATTTAATTTTAGCAGGGCAACTCGCTGATGAGGGTTGCACAATTAATTTTAATGATAAAAATTGGAAGGTTTCAAAAGGTTCCTTAGTAGTAGCAAAAGGTGTGAAATTAGGCACCTTATATATTTGTACAAGTCATACTGTTCCCTCTACTTTAATTATTTCAGAGAAAAATGAATGTTCAGGAATAGTTGAGCAAGTAGAACAAGAGACAGTAGCTGGAGATTCTAAAAAAGCGCTATGGCACAATAGACTTGGGCACATGAGTGAAAAAGGTATGAAATTACTTCATTCAAAGAAAGTTCTACCAGGACTGGAATGTGTTAATATGGATTTCTGTTAAAGTTGTGTGTATGGAAAACAAAAGAGAGTTAGTTTTGTAAAGAGTGGGAAGGAAAAGAAAGATGAAAAATTAGAGCTTGTGCATACAAATGTATGGGGTCCAGCTCAGGTATCTTCCCTTGGTGGCTCTYAGTATTATGTTAMATTCATTGATGATGCAACTAGGAAAGYATGSATATATTTCATTAGACAKAAAWMTGATGTATTTGAAACTTTTAAGAAATGGAAAAGCTTGGTTGAAAATGAGACTGGAAAAWGATTAAAATKTCTWAGATCTRATAATGGTGGTGAGTATTGCAGAAAATAATTTGAAGATTATTGTGCCTCTACTGGTATTCATAGATAGAAAATAGTTCCAAGGACTCCACAGGAAAATGGAGTGGCTGAACGCATGAACAGGACAATAATGGAATGTGCTAGGAGCATGAGGTTGCATGCTGGGCTCCCCCTAAACATGTGGGTAGAGGCTATAAATACTGCTGTATATTTGATAAATAGAGGTCCCTCTACTCCCTTGGGTTGTGGTATCCTAGAGGAAGCATGAACAGGTAAGAAGGTGAGTTATTCTTTTCTCAGAACCTTCAGTTGTGAAGCATTTGCACATATAGATTCTGAAAATAGAACCAAGCTAGAAGCTAAATCTAAGAAATGTATATTTTCTGGATATGGCATTGATGAATTTGGTTATAGGATTTGGGATTTTAAAAATCATAAAATTGTAAGAAGCAAGGATATCATATTCAATGAGAAAGGGTTGTACAAAGATCTGTTGTAGCAGCATGAGAAGAAAGAAAATGATTATGTAGTGCTGGATGATATTCCAAATGATAATGTTCCAGAAATTCCTTATGCTCCGAAACTATAGCAACAACAATTACCACACACCCGAGTGAATGTTAGACAGTCAACAAGGCTAAGTAGACCTCTAGATAGATTTTCACCTTCTTTGTATTCTATCTTATTAACTGATGCTGGTGAACCTGAATGTTATAATGAAGCTATGCAGGTGGATACAAAACTTCAGTGGGAGTCTGCAATGATAGATGAAATGGACTCCTTGCTGAAAAATCAGACTTGGGATTTATGTAAGTTACTTGCAGGTAAATAGGATTTGTAGAATAAATGGGTTTACAGGTTGAAAGAAGAAGATTGAGGTAAGAAAAGATTTAAATCCAGATTAGTCGTAAAAGGATTTGCACAGAAACATGGTATTGATTTTGATGAGATTTTTTCTATAGTTGTTAAAATGACTTCTATTCATACTATTTTAAGTATTGTGGCTACTGAAGATTTGCATTTAGAGCAACTTGATGTTAAAACAACCTTTCTTCATGGTGATTTGAATGAAGAAATATATATGGTACAGCCACAGGGATTTGAGGTGAAGGGTAAGGAGATTTTAGTGTGCAAATTGCAGTTTATATATGGCTTGAAGTAAGCACCTCGGCAATGGTATATTAAATTTGATACTTTTATGAACAAGAATGGATACATTCAATGTAATTTTGACCATTGTGTTTATTTCAAGAGGTTAAATAATGACAACTACATTATTTTATGTTTAAATGTTGATGATATGCTTGTAGCTAGATCTAACATGGATCATATCAAGGGGTTGAAACAATAGTTAGCAAAATATTTTTCTATGAAGGATTTGGGGACAACAAAACAAATCCTTGGCATGAAAATTTGTAGAGATAGGAAGAACAGAAAGTTAACTCTATCTCAAGTTGATTATGTTGAAAAGGTTCTGCAGAGATTCTACATGAAGGATGCCAAAGATGTCACTACAACTTTGCCTGGTCATTTGAAATTGACTAAATAAATGTGTCCAAAGACACCAGAAGAAGAGGAAAAAATGTCCAAGATACCATATGCTTTAGCTGTAGGGAGCTTAATGTATGCTATGTTATGGACTAGGCCAAATATTGCACATGCAGTGGGATTCGTTAGCAATATATGATTCACCCTCGGATTGAGCTTTGGAATGCAGTCAAATGGATTCTTAGATATTTGAGAGGTACATCCAATAAGTGTTTACACTTTGGGGGCTCTTCTACTACTGTTCATGGCTATGTTGACTCAGATTTGGCAGGAGATATAGATACTAGACGAAGTACTAGAGGTTATGTATTTACTGTTGGTGGGATAGTAGTGAGTTGGATTTCTCGGTTATAAAAGGTGAATGCGTTATCCACTACAGAGGCAGAGTATGTTGCTGCTATAGAGGTAGCCAAGGAGATGATATGGCTTCAACTCTTCATGGAAGAATTGGGACATCCACAAGAAAATAATTATTTGTATTCATATAGTCAGAGTGCCGTTCATCTTGCCAAGAATTTTTCTTTGCACTAATAAACAAAGCACATACAATTGCGATATCATTTCATTTGGTTAGTTTTGGATGATGGACAGTTAAAGTTGGAGAAGATGCATATAGATGATAATCCAGCAGATATGTTTAGAAAGGCAGTGACAAGGGAGAAGCTGAATTTATCTTCAGCTTCGGTTGGTCTTCTAGAGTAAACAGAATAAAAGAACAACAGATTCCAGGGTGGTTTCTTTATTCCAGTGGGAGCTACAGGTTTGTTTGATCAGTCTCCAAGTGGGAGGATATTGTTGTGGAGTCTGATCAGTCTCCAAGTGGGAGATTGTTATGTATGTAGAGCCTAATAAGACTCAGGTTCTTTCGGTGCAGTCTCCCCCATAGAATTATCTATAGGGGATTGGGGGTAGCGCCCCCAAGCTCAGAGTCAAGGGGCAGAGCCCCTTGCGGGGTCCTGGGGAAACCATCAATTTTCTATTAGTTGGAGTATTTTTTCCCTAATTAGGTTAAGTAAAAAATACTTGTGAAAAGGGCTTAGGGTTTAAGATTTCATTGTATGAGGGATTTTGTAGCTTCCTGTGGCAGTATTGAGTTGCAGGTTTCAGATTGTAATCACTGGATAATAATAAAGACATTGGACTCACTGTTGGTGGACATAGCCCAGGGATTGGGTGAACCACGTTAAATTTATGTGTCATTGTGTTCTCTTCTATGTGTTAATATTCGCATTATTCTGCTTAGTATTCTAACAAATAATTGTCTTATTGCTAAGGTAGAAGATTGTTGGTTATGGCGTAAGAGGTTTAGTCATGTAAATTTTGATAACTTGATCAAAGTTAGTAAGATGAATATAGTGAGAGGTTTGCACAACCTAGTGAAAATAGAAAATGTAATGTGCAAAGAATGTCATCTTGGGAAGTTAACTAGTTCTAGTTTCATCAGTAAAAAATATTTTTTGGTAGCATTTTAGATCGAGTTCATACCGATCTTTATGGTCCAATGAGAAATCAAAGTTAGTATGGTGATAGATATTTCATGTTTCTTATTGATGATTTTTCTAGAATGATGTGGGTTATATTTTTAAGAGACAATCTAATACTTTTAACATGTTTAAGATATACAAAGCCAAAGAGGAGAAGGAGACCGGTAAGACCATGAAATGCCTTCAATCTAACAAAGGAGGTGAGTTTACTTCACATGAGTTTACTATATATTGTGAAGAACATGGAATTAGAAGGTAGATGTTAGCTCCTTGAATACCTCAGCAAAATGGTATTGTTTAAAGAAGAAACAAGTCTATCATTGATTGTGCTAGAACATTAACAATTCAGAAGGGTGTTGCACAAATATTTTGGAGAGAAGTGATGAGCACTGTTGTTTACACATTAAACACAATTCAGCTAAAGAAAGGTAATGTCTTGGTTCCACAACACACACCCTATTTCGGTCCTTTGACCATGGGGACCCCCCTTTTTTTGGGCTCGTTGGGTCTACCCCTCTCCATATTCCTTGAATTAGGTTCATGACGGGCCTGTTGAGAAAAATCTAATTGTTTTTGGCCTTTTTTCCCTTTCAAAATTTTGGAGGACCTAGTGTCCTCCAAAACGCCCAAAGGGCTTAAAGGATGAGTCCAACCATTTCGGTGTTTCGGCCTCCAAAACATTGAAAAGGCCAGAAGCCAAATCCTTCATACCTTACAGTGTTTCAAACCCTGAAACACTAAAAGGGGACAATTTCACCTGATGTTTGGCATTTTAGCCCCCGAAATGCCAAAACTAGGTGACATCACCTCACGGGATATTTAAGTGGCTCTAGCCTCATTTTATAAATACTTCACTTTTTTTTTAGTCTGTGTGGTTTATGCCTCTTTCTCGCATGCTCAACATTTTCCACTCATCCTGGTCGCCATGCTCTATCAGTTACTCCTTGCATCATGGTTGTCATACTCCCTTGCCTCACATTATAGAGGTAGGGTTTTTGTCCTCACCTCTATGTGTTTTGTTTCATTTTTTTTGCTTTGCATCTATTTGTTGCATTTTTGAACTATTCAAGTTGTTCTCTCTCCTAGGTCCCTATCATTTTTGTGCCCTTGGAGATGTGGAGGGGTCACTTGTTTCTCTTTTTCTTTCTTTCTTCCATTTTAGGGTTTAGGGATTTTTGTGTGCGTCGTGACCTAGTCGCAGGTTTTCATCCTCTAAAAGGTCGATAACCCTCTGTCCCCTCAAGCTATCCCCAAGTGCATTTTAGATTTTCGGAGGTGTCAGTATTTTAGACCCCTGAGATGTCCAAAACCCCAAAAGGTCAAAAATGTTGAGCCTCTCAGTGACAAGGTCTTTCTTTCGGCAGTTTCAGACTTTCGGAGTCTAACACCATGGTTGAACTTTTGCCCACCGAAAGACCGAGAAGGCTTGTTCCTCAAACTTCGCTCATTCACACTTTTGGAATTTTTAGACCCTAACATTTCTTTCTTCTTCTGAAATCCTGAAAGGGCTAAAAGAGTGAAAATAGTATTTATGAATTCTTGAGAGCCTTCTAATTTTGTTTTCCTAGATGAATCATTTTTTCCTTCTTTTCATAGTTTCTTTTCAAGAAAAAATACTGATACTTGCACTTTCCTTGCAGGAATGCCTGAGAAAAAAACAATATCCCCGGTGAAGTACCTATACAAGGGGAATGAAATCCCTTCAAATGTTGGGAATAAGCACATAGAGATCACAAACACTGACATCAGGAATGTAGACTGGGATCAATTCCTGGTAAGATGTTCCCAACCACCGGAAAAATCTGAGGATTGTACCTCACTAGTCCTATCAGGCTTGGTTAATGTAGAAGCCCACCTAGTGGCTGTCTCATCATTTGAGCTCATCATGACCCTAGAAAACACTTACATCCTAGATGAAATGGTGGTGAGAAATACAAAAGGAAAGGTGGTGCTGGACATAAGACCGGACATCGTAGAAGAGGTCTTCCATCTCCAAAAGGGCGTAGATAAGTTTTATGATTTCTACATAGAAAAAGGACTTAGATGGTTCAGGAATAAAGCTAAGGATTTGTATGATATCATAAATAAGGATTACCTCTAGAAGCCCCTCCCAAATAATAAACTAGATAAGATAGACCTCAAGAGGGGGTATTTAAAATATGACATCCAGGCGGCAGTGACACTACTAAGCCAAGTGTATGGACTACCTTAGCCCATCCAACTCGAGGACTGGATGATCCTTCTGATAGATAAGATCAGAAACTATAAGGCCAGGTTCGATTGGGAAATCACCATAAGTGACCAACTAGATGAGAAACTTATTATGGTGAAAAAAAATACAAAATTCTATAAAGTAAATATATAGTGTACTTATTAGCCGCACGGGAAGACTATCCAGGACTCGTGAAAAGAGGGAACATCAATGACCCAAATTCATGGCCTCATATTGTATATCTACAGCTGGTGAAGAGGGAAAATATGCCAGAATATAGTCCAGACTACAGGATAGTGAATGATGCTTTCATCTTCACAATCATCTGATCCATTGAAGGTGATTTTATGAAGAGAATGTCAGCAGAAGTTGCTGCCAAAGTAAGGGCCATTGGGGCCTATTACATATAGTTCAGGACATTTACATACATCCTGGTGGAAGGATCTACCTTGAAACCCAAGAGGCTGCTTAGGTACACATCTGACTGGGTAATTATTCAAGAAATGGCCAAGTAGCTCGCAGATGCTTATGAGCACATAAAGCATAAGAAGAAGCATTGCTGGGACTTCCTTATTCTTCTGGGCCTGTACACTCTCCAAGACATTAAATTTTGCAAATCCCTCACCTTTGAGTGGGATGAGTGCTCAATTTAACTATACAAAACTATTTGGGCCTAATTTGACCCGATAGGTATATACAACCATATCATTGGCAAGTTCTACATCTATGAGCCCCACCAACAAGATCATCGGATGAACTTTGTGGATGATCATGAGGTAAGGATTAGGGACTACTGTAGGATATCCCTTGCACTAGAAGAAGTATCCTTGAAGATCAGTACTCCCCTGCAGGTTTAGGATAAAGATTCAGATAGGGTGTTGGAGTCAATTTACATTATGGATAAGATAAACAATAGGCCCATCATCAACACAGAATTGATAAGGATGAGAATGATGATATTGAATTTTGAGCTCAGCATGTGGTCCGAATAATGGAAGCATGGATTAAGAGGCATTATAAGATGGATCAAATCCCTATGAAGACATTGATTGATCCACCCAAGAAGGTGTATAAGCAACATGGAGAGAGGTCTATGGTGCCCCAGTATAAGAAGGCCCCACCTCAGAAGCTGAGGATAGTATATGGCCATGAACCTGCAGTAGAGTATAGTCAAAATCAAAGGGACAATTATCAAAAAACCAAGATGACTAGATAGATAGATCCTCCAATGGGATAATCATAGGCCCTATAAGATGAAGGCCCTTGCACTTCTGGCCAATCTACTTTTGCCACCGAAAAAGGAAAGAAAATGTGTAAATGGAGGAGAGCTTCTGCCTCTCCATAACTAGAAACACTATAAGAAGAACCAGAAGAAGAAGATGAGCCTTTTGTGAAACCCACAAGGTCTCAGGAAGCCTCCCAAAAGAGGAAAGAAAAGGAGATCACTAGGAAACACATAGAGGATCAAAAAGATCAGGATAATCCTCTGGATGCCTTAGGTTCAGATGAATTCTAGATATCTGATTTCGAAGGCCTATAAGGGCTTGTGGACCAAGGATAGGATACACTAGAGTAAACAATAGGATATGATAGGAGAGGACCATCACTCATCAAACCCCAAGTGACCCTCACTCTACCTCCAACCTAGCTCACTAATCCAGCACTAAACGTGCCTATCGTGGGGATGGATTCTAACATTGGCCAAGGACCTAAATCTCAAGATGTCATGGAGTCTCCTAACACTAATACATTTGGTACCAAATTGCAACGAAAGTGCCGTTGTAGTTTTTCCATCACAAACTTGTCGTTGTCACAATTACGATGGTCTATAAGGGCTATTAGTTCCTTGAGAGATGAAGGATGAGATACAGATGGACCAAATGCTACAGTAGAAGAGGAGAGGAGAGAAGAAGAGAAGGGAGAAAAAGAAAGAGGATAAGAGGAAGGTCATGAAGAAGAAATAAAAGAGGGAGAAGGTGAAAAATAATGGGAATAGGATTCAAGCACCGCCTTTAGTAATCCTACTTGGTTTACTAAAGAGATTCAACCTAGGAGGAGAACTTACACAGATGAGGAAGAAGGAGAAGATACAAACATGGCATTCTTGGGGCAATCTTTTCACTAGGAAGAGGCCAACATACCAGCGCAGACCATATCCTATGTCACCTAGGAGAATAGAGGTTGCTGGAAGGCACAAGTATTAGTTCATTTGTTAGCACCTCTCAAGAAAAAGTGACCCTCGAAGATTATACACTTGAAGAGGTATACTTGGGTGAGCCCACCAAGGAAGGGAGTAAGACATTAGCAGCTCTAGGTTTGAAGCATGCTTTAGGATTTATCAGCAAGGAAAAAGAGACCATCAAGTCCTTAACAGAGAAAAATGAGGCTCTGAATAATTTCATTCATAAGATGGTAGGTCCCATTGACCCAATTTTCCTAGAGGCCACATTATAGGTCATCTTAGAAAAGAGGGCCACTCCTGATTTACCAGTGGGTATGACCCCTTCCTTCATCTAAGAAAGTGTGGATTGGAAAAATGAGTTAGAGAGGTATGGAGAAGGGGTCATCAGACTGGTGTTTAGGCCTTATAGAGTCATCTTGATTGAAACTAAAAAGTTGATAAACCTAATGGAAAATGAAGATGGCTTAGATTCTAAGATAACTAAATGATAAGCTGCCCTCCAAGACCTAAATATAATCAAGAAGAAATGATTCCAGATCCTAGTAAAGATATATGAGGGTGAAGAGCTAGACATCTTCAAATCCTGGATGAAGCGCATAGCCAGGATGATAAAGGTATACGAAGAGATCCTAGCCCACATATTGGAAAAATAGAAGGAAGTCATGGAATGGGTAGGATAAATAGAAGGTTTCTTCACAAGGATTGGCCTGTACATATACCAAAACCAAGATAAGAAAATCCTATGTCTAGAAAAAGTGGTGGTATAGTAGTTCAGAGATATTTTGGTAGGTGTTAGTACCAAAGAGGCCCTGTGCCAATTTTTCTACTCAAAGGAAGACATGGAGATAATGTCAGAGCATGAAGAAGAGATAAATTTCTTTTCTTCTGAATTGACCATTTTCAGAGAGAAGCAAGAATGAAGAGTCAACAAAGTGAGGAGGAAAGAGATAAATTATGAGGAAGTTCTAGAGATAGTACAAAGGTTACAAGCTACCCATCTAGAAGTATTTTCGAACTGATGCCTCAAATCTATTCAACAATTTTGTAGAAAGCAGTTTTCTACACTTACCCATTTTCCAAAAGGCTAAAATTTAGCCTTTTGGCCTGTCAAGATTTTTGCCCTTTCACCCCTTACTATATTTTGGCCTTTCAGCCTCCAAAAGGGCCAAATATTTCAGGTCTCCAGTTTTTGGTTTTGACACTTAGCAATTTTTGACACTTGGAAAACTTCGGAGTAGAGATCAGGGTCTGAATTTCTGGGTCTTTCCAGCGAGATCACTTTTTTTGCATGGAAGTTGAACTCCAGATTAGATGGGTGCCTAAGTAGAGTTTTTTTTTGAAGGAATAAGGGTCCCCTATTAGTTCCCACCACAAAGATAACCCCAGATGAATACTCCAAGGGAGAACTCCAAGATCAAGAAGAAGACTCTAGTTGCATGCAAAGAAACCCCATCTTCTTTCTCTCTCTTTTCTTGATGAGTTTGATCCTTCTTGCATGGAAAAACTGATTTTAAATACATTAAAAATACATGCAAGTTGTTTAGTATCAGTTAGAAATAGTTTTCTTTCAAAAAAGTTTTAGTTTTTGTTCATTTTCATTAATTTAGATTTGGTGCTCTAATTTCCGCATTCACAGTTTGTAGATCAAAACTCTATATATTGTAATAAAAAGCAATGTAATAGGGGAAGATTCTTAAGGCAATAAAGATCTACAATTGGTGCTTCATTCATGGTGTGATATTTACTTCTATCTATGCAAAATTGATGACTGTGTGGATACTTTTTCATTATTTTCAAAGAGCCAATTATTTTACTATGTTTCAAATCTGTGTTTCTATTTAGTTGGAGTTTATTGTTGTCCATCGAACTTGTTTTGATGAATGCATGGAAATGATCAACTATTGGGATTAACAATAAATCTATCTTGTGGGTGCAAATATCTTGGTGGATTCACGATTTGATAGGTTTTGAAAATCTTGCGCGGGTGAATTCATTTTCTCTCCAAATGATTGCATCCATTGGGTATAGAATTGTGAAATTTTCTTATTTATACTTCGTGGGTTTATTCCAAATCTCTCTATCAATCAATTTTCAAGGAAGGGTGAACATCGGTTTATGTCCCTTGAGATTTAATTTCACCAAATTTACTTCATTTCTTGTTACCTTACTCATATAAATTTGGTCATAAATCTGAAAGTAATCACCTTGATAAAAAAAATGCATCCTTACTTAAAACATGAATCTTTAAAATGGAAAATACCAAAAAATCACTAAATTTGTTATGTAGTTTGATGTCTTGAACGTACCAGAAAAGGCCTCCTCATGAACATTCACATTTATCTTAAGCTGAGTAACCAAGTAGGTTGTACCACGACCCTAGAGAACCTTGGGAATAACTTCATTATTCTTTCAAGAGAGGAAATCGAATCTCGACAGCCTAGAAATTGACTTGTCTAAAAAATTCTCAACATAAGTGGCACTAGAAGGAGGGCCTCGAGACTGAAATTTTGGATAACATTGGATCCTTTTCTCTATAAAATTTTGAGAGAGTGCCTAGATCATCTCCGAAAAGAGGCAAGTTCATTGAACTCACTCACCATCAAAGAGCTCACACCGACAAAGGGAAGACAAGAGAGAACTCCTCTCACCATCCTCTCGAGTCACAAAACCTTCTTGGACAACAATAAGACATCAATGTCTTGAATTTTCCCATGGCCATAAATAAAAATCAAAATTAGAAATTGCAGAATCAAAATTTGTACCAACCTCGTATAATGTCTTCTTTTGGCAATGCACAAACTTCACCATTAAATTTTGTTGGACAAATCAATGAATTGTCCAAAAATCTAAAGAAGTTTTGCACAAGTTTCATATATGGTGAATCAAGGACATCAGAAGAGAACATACATGCCTTCAAAAAAATTTGTAACCACAAGGATATTTCGCACCAAGAGGTTGTCTGTCATCTTTTCCCATACACTTTGGGAGAATTTGCATACAATTGGTACCTAAATTTACCATAGGGATCTATCTCTGCATGGAGCAAATTTGAAACCAAATTTCTTAATAAATTTAAGTTGTATGTGGATCCTACTACAACACATCACCAATTCATAACAATGAGAAAAGATCCTAAGGATCCCATCGCCATGTTCAATCATCATTTCCACTAAATGCATGAAAAGTTAGAAGCTCCTTACACCATACCAAAGGCACCCCTCATACAAGTTTACCTCAAATCTCTTGACCCCTTCACCTCAATCTTTCTAAGAAGACTCACACCTGTGGATAGAGACACAATGGAAAAGGTGTATAATGAGGCCATAAAATTTAAATAACAAATGGACCCACAAGAAGGGAACTTCACAACCATTTCCATCATTAACAACATTTCTACCCCACATCCATTTTCAACAAGCAGTCAATCTTTGGCCACTCACCCGCATTCACTAAATCCAATTCTGACATAGCCATTTGCAACCCTACCACCATCCATCACATATCCTGGTTAAGAGGCTCATAAAAAAACATTCGTAGAATAGAGGGTTGTACCCCAAGATGAACCTGATACTCACTTAGCCTCTAAGTTGGAAGCCTTAAAGAAAACCTTTTCCCAAATTACAAATGAGCTCACCTAGATGAAGTTGAATCCTTCCCAAAACTAGAGTGGGTACCAACGAGCATCAGCTGGTCCAAATACTTATCCCCAGAATCAAAATCAGAGTTTTAACGCTTACAACAATAATAACAATACACAAGATAAGCCGTTTGGGCAGTAAAGACTGAATAAACCGTGGAGCACCTAGCCCAACAATGGTAGTATACCGGTATATAATGTCAACACCTATGAAGCTGCAGAGGCCAATTTTTGCGGGGCTCTAAATCTATGCCAAGGTGACAATGGATACAAAATAAAATCCCATAATAAGCATCCCCAGGATCCAGGGGAACCACTCCTTCAGTTCAATGCCATGATGTTTGATTATTATGAATCTAGAAATGGGGAAAGTTCAGGCCCTTGTTTAGGAGAAGAAGAGTTTGTGTTCCCATTCTAGAAAGAAAATGAACTTGAGTACTCGGAAGTTCATGCCTTCCAAAATGATCATCAAAATTCCTACAATCTATGGAGTCAAAAGGAACCTATGCCTGATGGCATACCTCTGAGTAAACAACCAACCGCACCAGATCCCCGAGAAATAAATAATATTGTGCCACCAAGAGGTCTGAATGCTCCTGCCTCATCCCCACCAAACACATTTTCTAGTTACAGAAACCCAACCTAGTCAAATGACAAATATAGTGCAGTTAAAGAACTAAAGAAGACCAAGGCGAACATATCAATGTTCAAGATGTTTCAAGGTTTCCCTTCTCAGAGAGAAGCCCTATTGAAATCCAGGACCATTTGAAACAAGGAACAATGGAAAGAAACGTAAAGACCACCTCTAATGTCAACTCTTTTGAATCTTTCTTGGAAATGTTCAAAGAAAAGATAGAGTACCACCATCCCTGCTCAGTCTACGGATATTCAGGAATAACCTACATAATTTCCTGATCAATTCTGGAGCATCTTCTTTTAATTTAATGCCTTTATCCATCTGTCAAAAATTGGGGATGATTCTGCAAATGACAAACATAGTGGTGATCCAAATAGACAAGACATAAGTCAAGGTAATTGGTGTTCTCAAAGACATACATATCCAAATAGTTTCTGACCGGAGGATACAAGAATACATTATGTGCACGTAGTAGATATCCATGAAACATATGGAATGCTACTAAGTAGAGAATTTACCAAATACTTGAGAGGATGGTTGTCCACAGATTTCACGCAACTATGGTTACCATGGAAAGGAATCAACAACCAAATCAAGATTGATGCTGAGCCTAAGTTGAGAAGGATGATCATTGAATGTAATGCTCCTAGTTGAAGTCCTGTTCATATAGAACGACCTAGGAACCTATCAAATGGATGACATTTTCATGTTCTAGATCAGAGAAGTTGAAGAACAAGGGCATAGTATGGTGCAAGGCCTACTAGAACCCAACATCCATAAAGACATCTTTCAAAACTTTATCAGCAATATAATGACAAGCATGCAACACCTAGGGAAACATGGAGACCCTAACATCCTTTTTTTGCCAGGGTACTATTGGTTATATCAAGAGAGTCACTCAGAATTCATGTGCTCTAATTACAAAAATGTGCTATCTTGAGTGCTAACCCAAATTACCCTACCTATCAAAACCTTAAGTAAGCCTAAGTTAGGAAAGGAAACCCCCGAAGTAGCAAGAAAAGGTGGCTCCATGATCAGGATAGATAAATTAATGGACCAGTATGCCCTGACCGAAAGTCAAGATAGTGCATCAAATTTAGACACCAAAGCCCCTACTACATTGAATTTATTCAGTGACTGGAGAACTTCAGATGATGGAGCTTGTTCACCATACAAGGAACTACAAGAAGATAAAAAAGGTGAAAGTACTAAATTCCTTGACCTAAAAAAGTGTCTAATAGATGGAAAAGGGAGAGTCAATTTCCTCAAGTAGTGACGAAGAAAAGAAGCAGAAGCCCCAAACAAAGGGATTCTAAAAGAGGGTTTTTGACTATTCAAAACCCTTAAAGAAGTACCAAATATGGAAATTACACTTTGATGGATCTAAATCCAAACAAGGGGCCGGAGCGGGGATTGAATTCATAAATCCAAGAGGTAAGTCTTTTTATGTTATATACAGATTACAATTTATGTGCACTAACAATGTTACAAAATATAAAGCATTAGTCTGTGGACTCCTCATAGCCCACAAGAAAGGAATAAAAGCCTTGATGGTGGAAGGAGACTCATAATTGGTTGTCAAACAAATCCACATTCAGTATTCTTGAAATGATAAGAGACTTTCAGCCTACCAAAATAGGGCATGGGAGTTGATCAATGACTTCGAAGCATTCAACTCAAGGCCCTCCCATGAAGGAAGAATGTCATCGCCAATTCCCTAGCTATATCCACCAGTTCGTTACATCCAATGGATAAGTCCAAGCTAAAGAAGTTCTTAGTAGAGCTCATTGCAGCCCCGACCATCCTGGATAATATCACCCATTTCTATGTCCTCATTAATTAGTATTTTTACTTGCAAGAATCATGAGTTGGGAGTCATAGAGTTAAGCATTGATGCTTATACGGATTTCACAAGGAAAAGTACTAACAAAATGGTGAATCCGCTAGGGATAAATGGATATTAGCAAGAGTATTTTAAATTTTGTAAGAATTAATTTCATGTTGCTTCATTTCTGGACCAGTTTAAAAATTATCCCATACTTGTTTTAGGTGGCGACTCTGTTACACTTGGAGAATCCTGGTTGTTTTGTGCCAGTGTAAAATTGATATTAGTTGTTATTTTAAGTTTAACATCAGCAAGTGTAAGATGTTTGTTACCTTGCTTGGCTGAATCAATATCAAAATTTGACTTTAAGAAAGAGAGTCAAGAAAAGGAATTTGTAATTTGTTTTAGATCTTTGAGAGAGAACAACCTAGAAGGTGTTTATATTTGCAGTGAATTGAAAGAAGATTGTGTTACTTTTCTGGTTGGAATGAACCCAGAATTAAATGTGATTTGCAAATAGCTCTTGTTGTTTGAAAATTTTCTTCTGCAAGGAGGTGGTAACTCTATGAGAAAATAATCTGATGTAGCTACAAAAAAGGCTCTAGATCTGCCATGTATCTAGTAAAGAAGAAGAAAGAGGAGCAATTGCAGTTCTTTTCCAGGTAATCCTCTATTTTTATGAGAAGTAAAAGCCCCTTATAAAGTGAATAAGTCACTAAGAAAAAGGGAAAGTTGATCTGAAGGTTTCCATACTTCTTGTTTTGAAGATTTCATTTACCAAATCAGAAGTATGTTGTGGTTATGTAAGGAAAATGATTGCATAAAGTCGGATAAAATTTTGATGACAATAAGTTTTTGTTAAATGAATGGTCAAATGGAAGGTCTGGTTTCAATGGATCAATATAATTTTTCTATATCGGAGATTTACCAGTCAGAGCTTGAGAAATTTAATAGAGATATTGCATTAGAAGAGAAAAGAATCCAAGATAAAGCCCTCTTAATTTTAAGATGTGAGATAGGGGAAAGAATGAAAGAATCATACTATTTGTTTTATAAAAGGTTTTGTGATGCAGTTGACAAGCTTATAGAATCCATTGAGTTTCTAGAATTAGCATGGATGGATTTTTTTTTAGAGCTTTGTGTATCTGAATCAGTAAATTGGTTTGCATCTCTTAGAGAGGAAGAAATTAAACATACCATAGAATGGATAGATTCGATTGAGAAATCAGAAACTGAAAATGCTAAGGAGGCTGAATATCAATCTAGTTATGTAGATGATGATGAGTCTACTTTTGCTAGTGATGCTGATTATAATGCTGACAATGAAGTTTATGAACAACAAGATGATGAAGATGAATCTGTAGTAGGGATTGTTCCCCTTGAGTCTATAGACTTTTCTTTTTCTCAGCATGAAGATCTAGATTTATTGTTTCAGTTTAAAGAAATTTTGTGTGAACAACAAGATGATTATTACAATGTGGATATAAGTTGTTGTAGTGATTTCTTTGCACAATATGATATGATCCAAGAGGTCTCACTCATTGTTTCCAACGAGGAAGATATTTGCAGCACCAAGCAAGAGGCCAATGAAGGTAAACATGAAGTCCAATACCCTCTAAGTAGTGAGAAAATCTCAGTACTCTTAGCTGCTGATTTTCAGAGGTATGCATCTAAAAATGAATCTAAAAATTCATGCCCCATGGATATTTTTTTTGATACTTATGATTTTGATGAGAGTGTGAAATATGACACTTATGGTGCTGGTTCTTTTCCTGTATTTGATTTGGATACTTTGCAAGATGATAATGAATATGGATATGAGAAACTTGATAATGTCAAGTATGATGAGTGAAGATTTCTATGCTGGTATACATTAAAATTTTTATAAGTTTAGTGTCATGGATTCTTGTATAGACTATGTTGCTAAAGAGAGTGATACATTTGAAAGTGTTTTCTAAGATTTGCAAATAAAATATGAGCTATTGATTAACAATATTTTTTTAGAAGATACTGATAGAACTATTGATCAACAAGCTATCTCTGATGTTATTCAGTCAAAGTTTTATTTAGATGTGTTCTATTCTAGTTTGCAAAGTGTTGTCATAAAAGAAACTTGTTCTTTGGTGCAAATTAGTGTTCGTTATTTGTTTGATTCCATCCATGTGAGGGAGCTGGAGTTTTTCTCTTCTTAGCAAGTCAGTGATAGTAAAGGGTGTGAGAATTTGGTGTTATGAAATGATCAACATTTTCATTGGATTTATGACTTGGTTGTGCCTTTTAGTGATGAGTATGTTGATCACATTTCATGTAATATGCTAAAGATTTGTTGCAGTATTTTTGATTATGTTGTAGGAAGTAATAGTTTTAGTTTGTCTTTGATCTATGGGAATAAAAATTAGATGTATGATAGAGGTAAGATCTGATTCCAATTTTTGGGCTTTGGGCATTTTGTAAATAATTTCCTTGTTTGTACAGTCGCTTTCCTTTGAGTCGTGTGGTGTGTTTTCTTTTAATAACGACTCCCAATTTTTTAAAAGAGAAGAGAGAAGAGAAAAATATGATTTTTTTTTTTTTGGGTGGTCTACTTCTACCAATTATTCTGAATTCTTTACATGCCCGCATGGGGCACACATCCCCAGTTAGAGCCACTATTAGGACTAAAAAATGAAACAAGGGTTTTTGAGTACCTTGTTAAAATTTTGCATTTTGAACCCCTATAATTGCTTTTCGTGCCTATTTTCCTGCATGAAGTTTTGAGTTCTACCATGTGTTTCAAGTGTTCATTACCCTTTTTTTGACATACAAAGACATCCCAGGTCGTCAAATTCAAGTTTCAAGTTATTTCGTGATGTCTTGTTTTGAGTACTTATCTAAATATGCATTTGCCACCTAAGTGTCATTTTGTTGTAACAAGCCTAGTTTGCATTTGAATAACTTGTGTCTTATTGTGTTTCATGGACCACAACTTTGGGAATGTTTAATATGTATGTTAGAGAGGTTATTTTTCAAAACCCAAGCCATTTCGAGTCCGCTTGATAGGTTTTTTAGATCCCCCAAAGTTGGTTGTCCAGAATTGTCTTGTTTCTCTGAAAGTGTAGAGTTCTAAGTGCCCTACTTTGAGGTCTTGCATTTTATACCCAGTTCAAGGACATAAAGAAGTGATTGTTCCTCTACATGTGAAACCTATAAATTTACCTCCCTAGAGATTTCTAGACTATGGACAATGTATTTGACCACTTTTCCTAACCCTTTCCAAATGCGATTTTTGCATTTTCACTTAGTTTGAGTTCACAAAGTTGTTAAGTGGCTGACTTTCAGAAGAGGTAATAAATGATCGGTTGACTAGAAGAAAAATAAAATGGATCATTTGTACTCTCTATGTGAAAATGAATCAAATTCTAGGCCCTTGTACCATAAGGAGTTCAATCTTGTGGGTTTGTGAAGTCGGATCTAGACAAGATTTTTCAGTTTTCAATCAATGCATCATTAAAGTTTTCTAGGAGGCTAACGTTGCAAGTTAATATTTTGGTGCCGGTTGAACGTTATAAAAAATGTGTTGATCCATTTTTCTCTTTGTATATGAATGTTATCCCACATGCAGTGACAAGGCTTCAAGACATGATTTCTTATTTCTTACAAGGGAAAATCCAGAGGCAATTTATGTAGTTTGTACATTATGCTTTTGTCAATGTTTTAGAATGATTAAGTTCAGTTGCTGATAACTTGTGCCCGATTCCAAATGAGGTTGAATCCTTTTAGAAACTTGGTCTTTGTGCTTCAATGATTGCTTGTCCCAGATGAAGATCTCCCAATGTAGATTTTAAGACTTGGTAAGACATTTCTTAAATGGGTTTCCCGAAGACTTTGAATGTGCCCAGTTGCAGATTTAAGGAAATTATCATCTCTGACAATTGTGTGCTCCTTTTTTAGAAATCATCATACACCTTATCTTTGCACAATTAATTTTGGTATGTCAAATTATGTGCTCGCCTTTTTTCAGAAGTCATATGGGGTCATTTGGTTAATTCTCTAGATTTATTCGAGTAGTTGCTCATTATGTTCTTTTATCAAGATGCAAAGACATTAGAGATGGATTTTGTTACTTACAAGAGGAAGGGGAAATTTACAAATCAATTGAGGCTTTGGACAAGAAAGAACTACTTTTTGAAAGTGGATATTTCTTTTATTCAATATGAGCAATCTAGGCAGTGTAGAAGCATGTGAGATAGCAATGTCAGTTATGCATTAACAGTGGCTAGAGTGGATGTCCCAAGGAAAGGGTGGAGAGCCATGTGGATAGAGGAGCCTGTGTAACGCAAAAGGGAGATAATACAATAAAAAATGAAAACACTAACTGGCATGTGTTAATTATTTTTGACAGAATCACAAAGAGACATGGTCTCTATGAATGCTATGAAAGTAGGACAATGAGAGAATTCTAGACAAATTTCATTTGCAAGTATATTTACTATGCAGCATATGGGGGGCTTGGTTTTCTCTTTAAAGACAAGCTTGCGCTATATCTTATAGAGTCTATGCAGCATCAAAGGAGCTCACACATGAATGAAAGAGGTTTTTTTTTAAACTTAAAACTTGCGCAATGTGCATAAAGGAAGGCTTGCACAATTTTAAAGGAACCAAAATTGGTACAAAGACATTAGATACTTTCAAACAAATGTTATTGGAAGGGATCCCATGCATGAGTGAAGCAGACTTTTTTAAAAATTCAATCTAAATTCATGGAAAAAAAATCTAGAGAGTCTGGGCTATGAATGAGGGAAGCCTCTATAGAACTATGTTAAAACATTTAAAACCAAGCCAATGCAAATGACAGGTGTAAAACCATGATGGAGCCTGCACATTGTTTAGAAATATTTTCACAAGTTTTAGCAAAGGCAAACTAGTGCATCATTAGAAGAACCCTGTGCAGGATAGGAAGGGTTATAATTTTTGAAAAGAAAAACATTTCAAAGGCAGTCCTCATCATCATCCATAAAGTCTGCAGAAATATTTAAAGGAAGCTTGTGCAAGGAATAAATCAAGGCCTATGGAGTTTGAAGAGGAGCCACGCATGGTTAAAAGGAAAAATCCCACATGCAGCGGGCGATTTTTTTATGGAGTGTTTTTATACTACAACAATTGTACTATATTTTGAATAAGAAGCCAAGAGGCTTCTTGGCGGGCCCCTTGGCAAGAAGAATGTTGGAGGTTATGGGCTCCAAATTTTGGGCGCAGAATGTAGAAAGGCTTTAAAATCTTCAAAACAATAAACCCACATTGGTGGTGGGAAGGAAATTTGAAATGTTTAAAAGCTAAAACAAAAGAATAGTGTAATGTGAAGAAGAGGAAGAGGCTCTCCACGCATGTGCAAGAGGTGCCTCATTTTTCATGCTAGGTAGGTGAATTCTAAGGAAATGTGTTTTTGGCAGGACCCATGCGTAGAGGAGACCGGACACCTGGCAGCAGGGTGTGAAGTTGTGAGATGAAACTACGGTTACGTAAAATATTTAGAGATTACGCCCCAGAAGTAAACTAACTATTGTCTGTTGTGCTAGGTCACCAGATGTTAATGGTTAAGTGCCAAACATTCAGAGATTCTTCCCTACAGCCAACTAACTATCATGCATAGTCACTAGATGTTGGCAGTTAGTGACCAAACATTCCAGAATTAATCCTAGCTATCCAATCAAATTAAGATCAAGGGTTCTCACAAAATCTCACAACAAGCCAAGGGTTAGCTAGAATATTTAGAGACTTAGATACTAGATTAGTCACGTGATCTCCAAATAAATTATGGTCAAGGCTAGGTTAAGCTTGAGTCTATTCAGAGATTAGGAGATAAAGGCTTATCTCCGAATCTCCAGATAAACCATGGGTTAGGAAATGAATTCAGAGACTTAGAGACCTAATGTATCTCCCAATATCTAGATAGACCATGGTTAAAGAAAATTTCTCACGCTAGTTAAAGGGTAGTGAACTAGGAGATGACACTTGGCAAAGTTTGGTGAGTTATTGGGGCAAAAATTCATAAAAGGAGATAAAGCAAGATAAAGAAATGTGCAGGATTTTAAAGGTAACATTATTTAAAAAATCATAGTCTGTGCATAAATATTTTAGGGAAAGTAGAAATATTTTTTTTAGAAAAGTATATTAAATGCAAAAATTCAAATAATGTGCAAGATTAAAGCATTGAAACTTCATAGTCCTACATTATAATCTTTTGAAATATTTATATTTCAAAATTGAAGAGAAGCATTCACGGGAGGATTTTTCTCAAAGAGAGAAATTAGATTTTAGAGAGCATGGCTTCGAATATAATTTTTTTAGAGAATGATTGAAAGAAAGAGGTAGTTACAGGAGAAGATATTTGCTTGGAAACATATAGGTGTCGGTTGCTGAAACTGGCTTTCCTTTTCTCCTATATCTTTCCTCTTCTCTATTGTTACAAGGATGGTGAAATTAACACTGTTGGGTAGTATTTTGATTTTTGAGTCTTGTCTTTCTAAGTTATTTGTCTTAAAATGTACTGAATAAAATATCTTTTTAATGAAAAACAATTGAATCCATGTTCAATACTGTTCTATGTCTTTGTGTCTTGTCTTGAAATCTTGTATGTTAATCTATAAGGAATTTTAACATACTGGTTATAAGGTAGCTGTGAGTTGTGTTTTTGAGTTTCTTTCAAGGAGGGAGTAAATTTTAGAGACAAATTCTAAGGTTTGAAGGTTTGCACATGAATTTGATGTCCAGGTGTTGGAGTGAAAAGAGTGATTTGTAAGGCACTTCACTTGGTTTCTGTATGTTAGGAATTAGAGGGTTTTCTATAGATGTATGTTTATTTGACTCTGTTTCCCAATAGACAAGGCACTGGAATTTTTTGGTTATGCAGGTCTCATCATCAAATTTGTAGAATTGAACAATCTTTTACTTTCCTATTTAAGAGAATGGATGTTTAAAATATGTATTGAACACTACAGACATTGTTGGTGACTCATTAAAGAATTGAATCCAATAGGTTAGCCTGCCTCAACCTTTAAGCTCAAAAAAATTAAGGATGAGAATCCTTAATCCATTGTAGCATACACTATAAAGTAGTGAGTCTGAAGATAGGTACACCCGCCTGAGTGTGTGGAGCTTGAAGTGTAGAAGGATCATATGTTTTTTAATTACCCTTTTTCCCTGCTAATCTGTTGCTGGGTAAGAGAGAGTTGTAGATTTGAGTTCTTCTCTGATTTGCAAGAAAAAGTGCTAACACAAGCTAAAGAAGTTCTCATTTGAGCTCATTGTAGCCCCGACCATCCCGAACAACATCGCCAATTTCCAAGTCTTTCAAGATGACCAACACATCCTTGAGCTCATCATGTGCATAGGTGTGTTCGAGAAACAAATCATAGATGAAGAGAAGGAAGAGGTAGAAGAAGTAGTTATCATGGAAAACCTTGATGATCAATGCATCATAAACCTAAGAACCAATTCCATACCCAAAGGAATGGTGAAACTAGAGAGGATTTTTGATAGCGATGGGACCGCTATAAAAAGATTTCTAGACATACCACCCAATGGTAAAGAGTATGAATCATATAACGTTGGCACCAAAGATGAGCCAAGAGAAGTTCACATTGGGAGAGTATGTACCAAAGAGGAAAAGGATGAGATGGTCCACCTCCTTACAGAGTATAGAAATGTCATAGCTTGTAGTTATGAAGAACTAAAAACATACGACTGATGAACTATAATAGATTGAATGTTTGAAGATGTTAAGTTGATGATGATAGAGACATAAGAAAGTTAATACAAGACATTAAATCAGTTAATGTATTGTATTGTATTTTCATTGATGTCAACTTGATATAATCTATATGGTCATGTACATATTGATAAAAGACTTCAAAGAACCGATGAATCAAAGGCTATTGTATAAGTAATGCATATAAGTCAAGTATTCACAAAGTGACTGTATACATTGACAGAGTGCACATCGACAGACAGAGTAAGAGAGAAAAATCAAAGTGATACTTGATGAGCATATGCACAACATTACTGATGAGCAAAGTCATAGCATTACCGAGGAGAAAATTCACAATGTTTCCTGATGAGAAAAGTGCAGTGTTGCCCGATGGACGGAGATCCTGAAGACAACTAAATTCACACTGATAGAATAGTTAGTTATCACCGATGACCAACTGAAGTATTGACCGACAGAATAGAGAGTTCAAAAATGGAAAAATGCTTAGCTCTCAAGAGCTAAATATAGACTTAACTGATACTTATCATCATTTTAATCGACAAGATAAAGTTGGAGATAAGTAAAGGATTTACAGCTGCTTTGTCCAGTTGGCAAGAAGATCTCTACGAGATAAAATTGGAGTTTTTCTTGAAATCTAATTGGCGAGAATTATGGATCATTCCAAGATCAAGAAAGCCAAGAAATGGAAAAATCATTTCTATATAAGAGACAAGCTTATTCATTATGAATAAGGGGGTGACAAGAGAATAGATGCTGAAGAGATTTTGAAGGAGAAGAATTTCTTCATTCAAACCTGATCAATCAAGCTGAGGAAAGAGCTATATTACGTAGACACCGATGAACAGTGATACAACATCATAGAGTAGAACAATGTGGACAAAAGGTATTGAATTTATAACATTGATCAGAAAGGACCTACAATAGATCTGAAAATCTGCAATTCAAGTTGTATATGTGAACAAATCAATTTACTGTTTCATTTTAACCATTGAAGCATCAAGTCTCTTAATCGAGCAGGACTTAAATTTTTTTTGTAATTGAGATACATCCCAAGGAGTATCAAAAAGTTTGATCATAGAAAGTAGCAAATTTGATATGCTCGATACCTATTGACAGGCCAAGTGAGTGTTTGATCAAGGATGGTAGCATTAGATGCCAGATACTAAGTGACAAACTATTCTTTTAAATCTTCTAACAAGGTGACACCTAACAGTGTGTTTGTAACCTTTGACAGGGTTGGCTCTTAACCGAGCTCACTTCAAAAGAGTGAAAATTTACGGTACCGGTCTAAGTAGTTTTTCCCTTAATAGGGTTTCCATGTTGAAAATCCATGTGTTAATGTGTCTATGAGTCATTACTTTATTGTTTTGCATTTCACTTAAGTAAATCTGGATTGATTGGTATACACTAGTTATTTATTGTGTTTCGGTAAATAGAAAGACTGCTTATCAGTAAACATATAATAGAAGGTTTTATAAAGCATTCTGACAAGTAGTAATTTGATACAAGTATTTCAAGGCATTCATCTTATAGGAGTGAAGATAACTAGAGGTATAAATTTGTGGTACTAAGTTTGAAGATTTGATTTAAGGATTAATTTTTGAGGCCACTGATTCACCCCCCCCCCTCTTAGTTATTACTAACAATTGGTATCAGAGCTTGTGTTCTTAGAAAGGGAGTTTAACAACTCAAGTTAAAGATCACATGATGAATAGACGAGATGTGCTCAAGTNCCACTGATTCCCCCCCCCCCCTCTTAGTTATTACTAACAATTGGTATCAGAGCTTGTGTTCTTAGAAAGGGAGTTTAACAACTCAAGTTAAAGATCACATGATGAATAGACGAGATGTGCTCAAGTCGAACAAAGACAACTTTTCTTCATGAAAAAGAATGATAACACTCCACTTATCAGGTATTGGAAATGATGTTACTCAATACTTAGATACTGAATATGTGTTTCCCATAGGAGCACCCACAGTAGAAAAAATGAGAGAGAAGCATGAGAACAATTGCATGATGCTAGAACTTGCTTCTTCACTCTCTAATGTTGAATTTGAAGATGTCAAAGCATGCACAATTGCAAAGAAGATGTGGGAAAAATTAAAGCTTGTACATGGTGGTGATAAAAATGTTCTGAGAGCAAAGGAACAAAGCCTTAGAGGAAAGTTTGATGATCTCATAATGAAAGAATGTGAAAACATCACACAGTACAACAAAAGAATCAAAGAGGTAGTCAATGCTATCCGAGGAGCTAGAGGTGTACTAGATGAAGATATAGTGGTAAGTAAAATTCTAAGAACCTTACAGCCTACTTATGCTATTAGAGTATCTGCCATACAAGAAATGAGAGACATAGAAAATAGAAATGTTACTCTAGATAGTTTGATTGGAAGACTAATTTCATTTGAGATGAATAAATTTGATAATAGTGTCTTTCCAAACAGAGAGTCTGCATTCAAATATTTTTTGAGAATAAGTAAATCAAGTCATAATACACTATGAGAAAAGATAGTGATAGTGAAAGTGAAGAATAAGATATTGATGAAATTGAAGCACTTATGGCTAGAAGAATATAGAGAGGCAAAGGTAAATGCTAAGGTAAATTACCACCTATATGTTTTAACTATAAAGAGATTGGACACTTTTCTGCAAGATGTCCTAACAGAAGAAAAGATGATAGAAGTAATGACAGGTCATTTGAAAAGAAGTTTGACAGAGGTGGTTATAGAAGCAATCAACAATCAGAAAGAAGAGTTACCCGAGACTACAAGGACAAAGGAAAGAAAACTAGTTACCTAGCTAAATAAAAAGATGAAGATACTAACACCGAATCTGATGAAGACATTGAGATGGTATTTGTGGCAGTAAAAGATGATTCAGATGATGATGAAGAAAGGTATGTAGAAACTGCACTCATATCTAAAGTTAGTAAAAATGATATTTAGATCATAGATAGTGGCTGCACTCACCATATGACCGGTGAAAAACCAAAGTTTGATACTTTTGGATACTACAATGGTGGTTTAGTAAGAATGGGTAATGACACACCTTGTCTAGTTGAAGGTAAAGGAACTATAATGTTGAACAACCTGATAAAATGTGAAAAAGATTATTGGGTGAAAGGATTGAATTATAATCTATTGAGTGTTTCTTAGTTGAATAATTTAGGTCACATAGTAGTATTTGAAAATGAGAAGGCAAAGTTCTTCAATAAATCAGGAAGTTTGATTGGTACCGGTGCGTAGCCAAAAGGTAACTTATTCTATCTGAATGATATTGACACCATTTGCTTAATGGCTAAGAATGAAGACATATGGTTGTGGCACAAAATATTGTGTCATGTAAACTTTGACAACATGATAAATATAAGGAAAAAGAGAAATGTAAGAGGCTTACCGACGATGATTAAGCCATACAATATCATGTGCAAAAATTGTCAAAAAGGCAAGATGACAAAGTCTAGTTTCAAAAGAAAATCCCACACATCTGATGCAATTCTAGAATTAGTCCATACTAATCTATGTGGACCCATGAGGACAAAGAGTTATTATGGTGATAGATTTTTTATTCTCTTTGTTGATGATTACTCTAGAATGATGACAGTTATGTTTCTAAAAGATATATCTGAAGCATTCAAGATGTTTAAATGGTACAAAGCAATGGTAGAAAAATGAAGTGGTAAGGAATTAAAATTCTTAAGATCAAACAGAGGAGGGGAATTTATTTCAGATGAAATAAATAACTTTTGTAATGAGCATGGAATCAAAAGATAGGTCTCTACACCGAGAACACCACAAAAAAATGGAATTGCTGAAAGAAGGAACAGATCCATTGTTGATTATGCAAGGACACTGATGATAGAAAAAGGCATCACCCAAATCTTATGTAGGGAAGTTCTCAGTACTTTTGTTTACACATTGAACAAAGTACAATTGAAGAAAGACACCAAGAAGACACCTTATAAGCTATGGTATGGTTACACACCCAATGTAAGTTACTTCAAGATCTTTGGTAGTCAATGTTATATCTTAAAAGATGATAGAAATTAAAATATTGACTCCAAAAGTGATGAAGGAATCTTTCTAGGGTATTCCACCAAGAGAAAGGCTTATAAATGTCTTAATAAAGCCTCTAACAAAATTGTTGAAAGTGCAAATGTAAAGATAGATGAATTTGCAGATAAAAATGAAAAGGAAAGCCTGAAAGAACTAGAGGACTACAACAAGTTTGTTTATAATAAAGAACCTGATACTCTACCTGAGAAACAATGTATAGCTCCCAAGCAACAAATTATTGCACCTGAGCATCAGGCTGCAAATACCGACAATCAGGATATTACTCAAGATGACGTACCCGATGGAGATCAGAATGAAGAACACAATGATGATCAAGATGGTAGACAAACAATTGAACCTATACTTGCCAGATATGTTAGAAGGAACCATCCACAGAACTAGATCATTAGAGACAAGAAGGTTGGTATGAGAATGAGAAGTAAGTCTCTAAACACAAGATGTTTAATTTGTGATTATGAGCCAAAATCTATCAATGCTGCACTTGATAATGATGAATGGATTAGTGTTATGAATGAGGAAATTGAGAAAATTGAGAAAAAAAAGGTATGGACACTTGTACCGAGACCATATGACAAGAATGTCATCGGTACAAAATGGATATTCAGGGATAAACTGAATGAGAATGGAGAAGTCACCAGAAACAAAGAAAGACTAGTATGCAAGGGGTATGCATAAGAAGAAGGGATTGACTATGGAGAGACCTTTGCACCTATTTCTAGGCTAGAAGGAGTGAGAGTATTACTTTCTTATGCTGCATGTAAAGGATTCAAGGTATACCAATTGGATCTCAAGTCTGCATTCCAAAATGCAATACTTGAGGAAGAGGTCTACATTGAGCAACCAGAAGGGTTTTTTTATCCAAAAAAGAGGAACATGGTATGTAGATTACACAAAGCCTTGTATGGATTGAAACAAGCACCCTGAGCCTGGTATGAAAAATTTCATTCCTATCTCATAAGTATTGGATTTGTAAGAACTAGTGAAAATAGTAATATTTATTTGAAGGAAGATACTGATGCTAACATTTTGATTGCTGAGATATTTGTTGATGAAATCATATTTGGAGGCAATGATATTATATGCAAATCATTTGCAAATGAAATGAGCAAAGAGTTTGAGATGTCTATGTTTGGAGAGATCAATTTCTTTCTTGGTCTAGAGATCATGCAATAAGATAAAGGTATTTTCATTACACAATCCAAATACATCAAGGAAGTACTAAAAATATTCAAGATGGAAGATTCCAAGCCAGTTGGAACACCGATGGAAACTAGATATAAGCTAACAAAGGAGGACAAGTCATCAGAGGTAAATCAAACTTTGTACAGATCAATGATTGGAAAACTCATGTATGTTGTACATACTAGCCCAGATATTGCACATGCAGTAGGAATAGTTGCAAGATTTTCTGCCAATCCCAGGGAATCACATATGACTGCTATGAAAAGAATCCTAAGATATCTAAAGAATAACGATGAATATGGCTTATGGTATAGAAGAGAAGGAAAATGTGAACTTAAGGTCTTTACCAACACTGATTGGGATGGAAATATTGATGACCAAAAGAGCACAACTATAGGAGTATTCTTTATGGGTGATAGACTTGTCACATGGATCAGCAAGAAGCAAGGATGCATCTCTCAGTCTACTGCAAAAGAAGAATATATTACTACTACTGCAAACTACTCAAATATTGCATGGATCAAATAGCTACAGGAAGGTATGCATATGAAAATTATTGAACTAGTAATTATCTATTGTGATAATACTAGTGCAATAAACATTTCCAAGAATCCAGTCATGAATGCTAAGACAAAGGATATTGCCATCAAGTATCATTATTTGAGAGAACACGTTCAAGCAAAGGAGGTGATACTTGAGTATGTGCAATAAAAGGAAATATTAGCTAATATCTTCACCAAGCCACTAACCAAGGAGGCATTTGAGTACTTGAGAAAAAGACTAGGGTTCAGACCCTTGTCTATAGGTGAGTAAGATGACTAGAAGGTTGCATCACCCTACATATTATCATAATATCATTCATGGTGATGCAAGAAAAGAGATGGACTTCAAAGATACATCTATACATAGCAAGGCATTTATCTACTTCGAGCACCAAAATTATTGTATTGCTGATGGATTGGAAAATTCAAGAAATATATTATGAATAAAAAGGATTTGTTAGGCATCACTTTCAAATATTTGTCTGGAATTGTTGTCAAATGGAGAGATTATATCCATTATCACACAAGGAGATATTATATAAGGAAAGATTATATCAGGAGAGATTATATCCATCACATTATCCAGAGGGAGAGATGTAACTAGAAAGGGAGAGTACATACAAAGGGAGAGAATTGTCGGCAAGAGACATAAAAAGAAAAGAGAACAGTCAAAGGGAGAGAGTTTGAAACAGGAAAAGAACACATCACAATTGAAGAAGAAAGATTCTACACCTATCAAGTGAAGGGATTGAAGACTGAAAGAAAGTAGCAAGAATCAAATCTAAGCTCTCATAAGCTTTTACCAAGGACCAGATATTTGTATCGATTATAGTACATAAGATTGGTAGTTTGATAAACTTCAATTGTTATATTTCATATTGTATTAGTAATAATACAGTGTGATAATGTAGTGTGTTTCCATCAATGCCAAAGGGAGAGATTGATGAAATATAACGGATTGAATGTTTGAAGATATTAAGTTGATGATCATAGAGACAAAGTAATTTTGTTTACACATTGAACAAACTACAATTGAAGAAAGACACCAAGAAGACACCTTATAAGCTATGGTATGGTTACACACCCAATGTAAGTTACTTCAAGATCTTTGGTAGTCAATTTTATATCTTAAAAGATGATAGAAATTAAAATATTGACTCCAAAAGTGATGAAGGAATGTTTCTAGGGTACTCCCCCAAGAGAAAGGCTTATAAATGTCATAATAAAGCCTCTAACAAAATTGTTGAAAGTGCAAATGTAAAGATACATGAATTTGCAGAGAAAAATGTAAAGGAAAGCCTGAAAGAACCAGAGAACTACAACAGGTTTTTTTATAATAAAGAACCTGATACTCTACCTGAGAAACAATGTATAGCTCCCAAGCAACAAATTATTGCACCTGAGCATCAGGCTGCAAATACCGACAATCAGGATATTACTCAAGATGATGTACCAAGCGATGGAGATCAGAATGAAGAACACAATGATGATCAAGATGGTAGACAAAGAATTGAACCTATACTTGCCAGATATGTCAGAAGGAACCATCCACAGAACTAGATCATTAGAGACAAGAAGGCTGGTATGAGAATGAGAAGTAAGTCTCTAAACACAAGATGTTTAATTTGTGATTATGAGCCAAAATATATCAATGTTGCACTTGATAATGATGAATGGATTAGTGTTATAAATGAGGAAATTGAGAAAATTGAGAAAAACAAGGTATGGACACTTGTACCGATACCATATGACAAGAATGTCATCGGTACAAAATGGATATTTAGGGATAAACTGAATGAGAATGGAGAAGTCACCAGAAACAAAGAAAGACTAGTATGCAAGGGGTATGCATAAGAAGAAGGGATTGACTATGTAGAGACCTTTGCACCTATTTATAGGCTAGAAGGAGTGAGAATATTACTTTCTTATGCTGCATGTAAAGGATTCAAGGTATACCAATTGGATCTCAAGTCTGCTTTCCAAAATAGAATACTTGAGGAAGAGGTATACATTGAGCAACCATAAGGGTTTTTTTATCCAGACAAGAGGAACATGGTATGTAGATTACACAAAGCCTTGTATGGATTGAAACAAGCACCCTGAGCCTGGTATGAAATACTTCATTCCTATCTCATAAGTATTGGATTTGTAAGAACTAGTGAAAATAGTAATATTTATTTGAAGGAAGATACTGATGCTAACATTTTGATTGCTGAGATATTTGTTGATGAAATCATATTTGGAGGCAATGATATTCTATGCAAATCATTTGCAAATGAAATGAGCAAAGAGTTTAAGATTTCTATGTTTGGAGAGATCAATTTATTTCTTGGTCTAGAGATCATGCAACAAGATAAAGGTATTTTCATTACACAATCCAAATACATCAAGGAAGTAATAAAAATATTCAAGATGGAAGATTCCAAGCTAGTTGGAACACCGATGGAAACTAGATATAAGCTGACAAAGGAGGACAAGTCATCAGAGGTAAATCAAACTTTGTACAGATCAATGATTGGAAAACTCATGTATGTTGTACATACTAGACCAGATATTGCACATGCAGTAGGAATAGTTGCAAGA
>MU219851.1:182215-197781 GCA_018584345.1 Thuja plicata | reverse complement strand
TTGGAAAACTCATGTATGTTGTACATACTAGACCAGATATTGCACATGCAGTAGGAATAGTTGCAAGATTTTCTGCTAATCCCAGGGAATCACATATGACTGCTATGAAAAGAATCCTAAGATATCTAAAGAATAACGAGGAATATGGCTTATGGTATATAAGAGAAGGAAAATTTGAACTTAAGGTCTTTACCGACGCTGATTGGGCTGGAAATATTGATGACCAAAAGAGCACAACTATAGGAGCATTCTTTATGGGTGACAGACTTGTCACATGGATCAACAAGAAGCAAGGATGCATCTCTCAGTCTACTACAAAAGAAGAATATATTACTACTACTGCAAACTACTCAAATATTGCATGGATCAAATAGCTACAGGAAGGTATGCTTATGAAAATTCTTGAACCAGTAATTATCTATTGTGATAATACCAGTGCAATAAACATTTCCAAGAATCCAGTCGTGAATGCTAAGACAAAGGATATTTCCATCAAGTATCATTATTTGAGAGAACACGTTCAAGAAAAGGAGGTGATACTTGAGTATGTATAATAAAAGGAAATATTAGCTGATATCTTCACCAAGCCACTAACCAAGGAGGCATTTGAGTACTTGAGAAAAATACTAGGGTTCAGACCCTTGTCTATAGGTGAGTAAGATGACTAGAAGGTTGCATCACCCTACATATTATTAGAATATCATTCATGTTGATGCAAGAATAGAGATGGACTTCAAAGATACATCTATACACAGCAAGGCATTTATCTACTCTGAGCACCAAAATTATTGTATTGCTGATGGATTGGGAAATTCAAGAAATATATTATGAATAAAAAGGATTTGTTAGGCATCACTTTCAAATATTTGTCTGGAATTGTTGTCAAAGGGAGAGATTATATCCATTATCACACAAGGAGAGATTATATAAGGAAAGAATATAGTAGGAGAGATTATATCTGTCACATTATCCAGAGGGAGAGATGTAACTAGAAAGGGAGAGTACATACAAAGGGAGAGAATTACTGACAAGAGACATAAAAAGAAAAGAGAACAGTCAAAGGGAGAGAGTTTGAAACAGGAAAGAACACATCACAATTGAAGAAGAAATATTCTACACCTATCAAGTGAAGGGATTGAAGACAGAAAGAAAGCAGCAAGAATCAAATCTAAGCTCTCATAAGCTTTTACCGAGGACCAGATATTTGTATCGATTATAGTACATAAGATTGGTAGTTTGATAAACTTCAATTGTTATATTTCATATTGTATTAGTAATAATACAGTGTGATAATGTAGTGTGTTTCCATCAATGCCAAAGGGAGAGATTGATGAACTATAACGGATTGAATGTTTGAAGATGTTAAGTTGATGATCATAGAGACATAAGAAAGTTAATGCAAGATATTAAATCAGTTAATGTATTGTATTGTCATTGATGTCAACTTGATATAATTTGTATGGTCATGTACATATTGCTAAAATACTTCAAAGAACCAATGAATCAAAGGCTATTCTATAAGTAATGCATATAAGTCAAGTATTCACAAAGTGACTATATACACTGACAGAGTACACACCGATGGATAGAGTAAGAGAGAAAAGTCATAGTGATACTCAATGAGCATATGCACAGTATTACCGATGAGAAAAGTCATAGCATTATCGATGAGAAAAGTCACAGTGTTGCCTAAAAAGAAAAGTACATTATTTCCCGACAAACGGAGATCCCAAAGACAACTGAAGTCACACCGAGGGAATAGTCAATTATCATCTATGACCAACTAAAGTATTGACCGACAGAATAGAGAGTTCAAAAATGACAAAATGCTTAGCTCTCAAGAGCTAAATATAGACTTAATTGATACTTATCATTATTTTAATCGACAAGATAAAGCTAGAGATAAGTAAAGGATTTAAAGCTACTTTGTCCAGTTGGCAAGAAGATCTCTACGAGATAAAATTGGATTTTTTCTTTAAATCTAATTGACATGAATTATGGATCATGCCAAGATCAAGAAAGCCAAGAAATGGTGAAATCATGTCTATATAAGAGAAAAGATTATTCATTAGGAATAAGGGGAGTGACAAGAGAATAGATGCTGAAGAGATTCTGAAGGATAAGAAAGTCTTCATTTAGACTTGATCAATCAAGCTGAGGAAAGAGATAAATTCTACAGACACGGACGAACAGTGATACAACATCATAGAGAAGAACAGTGTGGAGCAAAGGTATTGAATTGATAACATTGATAAGAAAGGTAATGCACTTACAATAGATCTAAAAATCTAAAATTCAAGTTGTATATGTGAATAGATCAATTTAGTATTTCCATTTAACCATTGAAGCATCAAGTCTCTTAACTGAGTAGGACCTAAAACTCTTTTGTAATTGATATACATCCCAAGGAGTATCAAAAAGTTTGATCATAGAAAGTAGCATTGGATATGCCTGATACCTATTGATAGGAAAGTGAGTGTTTGATCAAGGATGGTAGCATTAGATGCCAGATACTAAGTGACAAACTATTCTTTTAAATCCTCTAGCAAGGTAACACCTAATAGTGTGTTTGTAACCTTTAACATGATTGGCTCTTAACCGAGCTCACTTTAGAAGAGTGAAAATTAGGGGTACCGGTCCCAGTTGTTTTTCCCTTAACATGGTTTCCATCTTAAAATTCCATATGTTAATGTGTCTATGAGTCATTACTTTTTTTTTTTCATTTCACTTAAGTAAATCTGGATTGACTGGTATACACTAGTTATTTACTATTTTTCAGTAAATAGAAAGACTGCTTATCGGTAAACATACAGTAGAAGGTTTTACAAAGCATTCGGACAAGTAGTAATTTGATACATGTATTTCAAGGCATTCATATTATAGGATTGAAGATAACTAGAGGCATAAATTTGTGGTACTAAGTTTGAAGGTTTGATTTAAGGATTAATTTTTGAGGCCACTGATTCACCCCCCCCCACCCTTCTTAGTTATTACTAACAACGACACCTCAGTCATTGTGCACAATATCCCACTGAAGCGAGATTCCAAACCATTCTTCCAATGTCAACAACCCGTTAATCCTACCATGGAGACCTTGATACAAAAGGAAGTCCAAAATTTCTTGGATGCTAGAATCATATTTCCCATATGACACTCCACATGGGTGGCCAACTTGGTACTTGTGAGAAAGAAGACGGGAAAGATTCGACTGTACGTAGAATTATGGAACCTGAACGAAGCCTCTCAGAAGGATAATTATCCACTCCCTTCTCTTGATAATGTATTGCAAGTAGTGAATGGTTCCTAAATGAAGTCCTTCATGTACGACTATTCAGGATACAACCAAGTAATGGTGCAGGAGGAAGATAGATTAAAGATGACATTTACCACAAAATGGGGAACATTCTCCTATTGACAAATGCCTTTTGGTTTAATCAACGTCAAGGCTACTTTTTAGAGAGAAATGGATATAGCTTTCAAGGGGCTAGTTGGGAAGTGAATTATCATTTACATGGATGAATTCATAGTATTATCAAAACAAAGAGAAGACCACATAAATGATCTTACAAAGTGCCTTCAAAGATGCAGGAAATATAGGATTTCTCTCAATCCTAAAATATGCATGTTTAAGGTAACTGAAGGCAAGCTATTGGGACACATCATTTCAGAAGACAGAATAGTCATAGACCCAGAGAGGGTTGAAGCCATTCTAAAGTTGAAACTGCCTCATAGCCACAAAGAGATGAAATCTTTCTTCAAGAAGATTAACTTTGTGAGGAAGTTCATCAATGGCTTTACAGAAATAGTAAAACCCTTGAACAACATGCTCAAAAAGGATGACAATATTGAGTGGACTATCCCAGTAAAGAATTATTTTGAGGAGATGAAGGGTGCAATTGTTATGGCTCCTTTCCTCATCAGCCCTAACTACACCATTCCTTTTAAAGTATATTCTTTTGCATCAAAACACTCATGTGTAGGTATACTCACTCAGAAGAAAGATAATGAAGATGAGAGACCCATAGCCTTCATGAGTTTCCCCTTTAAGGATGTCGAGATTAGGTACCCCAACCTAGACAAACAGTCTTTTTCTCTCATCAAAGAAGTGAAGAAGTTTAGACACTACATCTTGAGAAGCAAAGTCTTCGTGATAATCCCTGACGCAGTTGTAAAGTCTCTGTTGATGTAGAACAAGCTGGGAGAGGGGAGAGGGAAATAGATGATGATCCTATAAGAGTTTGACCTAGATATCCAGCCAATGAAACTAGTAAGAGGTCAAGGCCTAACTAAACTGATATCTAAAGTGGAAGAAGGTCTAGTATGCCAAACTTACACCAATCAAGGTCATGTGATCACCAATATATGGTATCAAGACATAGTCTACTATCTACTACAAAATTACTGCCCAGAGGGGATGAATAGATCAAAAAGAAGGGCTTTGAAAATCAAAAGCAACTCCTACATGTTGAAGAATGTTTAGTTGTATAAACTTAATTATGAGGGTCTATACCTGAGGTGTCTGGATAGGCTCAAAGAAAAGTAAGTCCTAGAAGATTTTCATGACAGATATGGGACAGGGCATGGTTCAACTAAAGTGACCACTCACCAAATCCTAAGGGCAGGGTATTTTTGGCAAACATTATTCAAGGACACTAGAGATCATGTGAGATCATGCCACACTTTCCAAACAAGGGCAACCTGAGAGAGAAATTCGGCAATGCCCGTACATCCATTATATGAGGTATGTCCATTCACCTAATGGGGCTTAGATTTTGTTGGAGTGATTAAGCCCCCTTCATCTATAGGAAACAAGTTCATTATAACATATATCGATTACTACACATGCTAGACTAAGGCCCAAGCACTAAATAATTTCACCACGGAGGGAGTGACCAAGTTCCTAGAGGAGTGCATCATAACAAGGTTCAGAATGTCATTCTATCTGGTATGTGAGAATGTTCCCTCTTTCTCATCCACCTCACTCATGCAATGGGCCTTTGAAAACCAATTAATCCTCAAATTATCTTCCAATTATTATCCATAAGGAAATGGCATAGTAGAATCTACCAACAAGAACTTCACAACAGTGATGGGTATGTGCAGGATCATGGTATGCCAAAAAGTGGTGATGTTAAAAGAAGTCCATATTGGTAAACTTATTAAAAAAAAACTATAACTTTCAAATGGTATAATAATTTTTGAATCTCCAACATATTTCACATTTTATGCTTCACCTACCAGAAGAAAAAAGAAAAAAAAATTCAATTTGATGAATTATAAACTAAGTTAAGGTGGTCAGAAACGAGAGCTTTTATATTTTGGAAAAGTTTTAGAAGAAAAATCATAATAAATTATTGAATTGGAAAAAAATTACAAACAAATATGCATCACATCTAGACGTGAGTCTACTACTTATATCTATAATCTAGTAAAAAAATATTATCATTTGATTGTGTTTAAGGTGGTCAGACATACACCTACTTCTTATCTTTTTAGTCCTGGTTGATAGACTAATTGAAAAATAACTATAACTTTCAAATGGTATAACATTTTTGAAATCTAAAACTTGAGTCACATTCTATGATTTACCTACTACAATAAAAAAATAAAAGTTTTCAATTTGATGAAGTTTAGACTAAGTTAAGGTGGTCAGACGCCAGATTTTGTATATTCTGGAAAGTTGCAGTAGAAAAATCATAATTAATTATTTACTTGGAAAAAAATTACAAAAAAACATGTGTCACATCCAAACATGAGTCTTCTACTTATATCTAGAATCTTGTAAAAAAATATTATTATTTGATTGTGTTTAAGGTGGTCAGACATACATCTACTTCTTATCTTTTTCCTAAAATTTTCATACTACCGCATTGAAATTTGAAATTTTTACCATACAGAATAATTTTTTTTCAAAAAAGGGCTAGTATTCTAGAAAATAAATTCAATTTTCTACAGATTCTCTTCTTACATAGTTTTGATATAAGATTGATAATATGTTCATTTTTTTATGTGAAATTGCCTAACCCTGATTTTTTGAATTTTCTTTGCCACTTATGGTCCTGTTTGGCATACCATGATCCTGCACATACCCTGATCAAACATCTCCTCGATGACGATCCCCGAGATTGGAAAACACAACTTAAATATGCCCTATGGATAGACCAGGTGAGGATCAAGAATGCTTTGGGGACATCCCCATACTAATTGGTATATGGATTGCAACCGGTCTTCCCTATGAATTTTAAAATCCCAATCTTGAGATTTATGGACCAATACGTGGGAGGAAAATATCGAGTACAAGTTAGACTCGTCAACCTCCTCAACCTGGAGGAGAAGAGAACCTTGGCCCTGGAGCGCATATTGAAGCACCAGAACATTGTCAAGCGGTGGTTCAACAAGAGAGCCACCATTGAAGTGTTCAGGATCTCTAACCTTGTCCTCATGTGGGATAAGGCAAAGGAAAAGTTGGACATCCAAACCATAATTTAAAAAAAAAATTAGAGGCCCCTATCAGATATCAAAGATCTTGGGAGAGAATAATTTTAGGATCAACACCTTAAATGAAGAGTTGACCCCATTTCCAGTCAATGGGAAATTCCTCAAACACTACTTTGGATCCTAAGAGGGACCACCTTCCGTCCCTTGTATCATAGTATTTTTGCTTTCATTGTTTTCTTTCTATCGGTCTTTCATTTTCTTCACCGTTAGTCCCTTTCTTCCGTCTGTGGTTTCCTCCTTTTGTTGGGGTTCAATTTTATTTGGGTCAAGTGTGCCTTGGATTCATTCCAATTGGTTCCTAAATGGGAGCAGAGGTATATCTTAGTCAAATTCTTCAATGAAACATGTAGCACAGAGAACACTCCAAAAGTCAAAGTGGTTGCATCTATCATTGATAATCATAGAGATCTTCGATGTTCAGTCATCTTAATTACAAAGCACACTAAGAAACAACACCTAAGAGCATCAGTTCCTTGAGCGTTTGTTAGTTGGGACCAACACCAATGCATGGATTTGGGTACCCACCAATCCTGAAACCCAAGTCTAGGAATGCGAAGGTAGGAGGAAAGAAGATTAATTGAAGAAGAGAGAAATAAGCACACAAAAAATAGCTGAAAGAGGTAACAAGTGTACAATCCGAGTAGCACAGCCTAATCGTTGCTCAGATTGATCAAAGAAGACATTATGATCTTGGATATATAGATTTACATGCATCAAGAGCTTGATATGGTTCACAACAAAAGAAGAAAATCAAAAAACTATCAAAGAAGAAAAGGACTCTCCTATATATCTCCCACGTAGAAAACCAAATACACCATGGTGACTGTAACAACCTCTACCAAGGCTATAGAATGATGGCTCGCAGTAGAGAAAGGTTAAATTTGGGATTTGGGGAAAAATTTGTTGGGGCTATGGACGCCTGACTGCCAACAAAGCTCTTTCTGGGAAGCTCTAGTTTAGATGGGTAAAAGTTGGGAACAACTGACAAACGTTCTAGTTGCTGTAATCAAAGGTCAAGGAATGAACACACGTGAACACACACTTGGAGACCAACAAAAATATTAAAATTAAGAATTCATTGAGAGATAGTTGGTACAGACAGCTCTTTGTTTTTGTTCCACTACAAATTTAGAATTTGGAAGAGTCTTGATGATGAAGAAATGCATTGGTCATTCCTCCTTTTGTTAGTGCTATTTGTTATCGTTCCACAACACACACCGCATTTTGGTTCTTTGACCATGGGGAGACCCCCCCTTTTTTTTTGGACTTGTGGGGTCTACCCCTCTTCCTTTTGCTTGAATTAGGTTCTTGAGGGGCTTGTTGAGAAAAATCTAAGATTTTTTGGCCTTTTCTCCCTTTCATAATTTTATAGGACCTAGTGTCCTCTGAAACGTCGAAAGGGCCAAAAGGCTGAGTCCACCCCTTTCAATGTTTCGGCATCTGAAACATCAAAAATTATAGAAGGAAAAACCTTGAGACCTTTCGGTGTTTCAGACCCCAAAACACTAAAAGGGGATGAGGTCACCCGATGTTTGGCGTTTCATCCCCTAAAATGCCCAAACCGGGCAACATCACCCCAAGGGCCATTTAAGTGGCTCGAGCCTCATTTTCTAAACACTTCTTGTTTTTTTTAGATTTTTTGTTTTCTTCCTCTTGCTCACACACTCAACATTTCCCACTCCTCCTCGCTATGCTCTATTAGTTTCTCCTCATGTCATGGTTATCGTCCTCCCTTGCCTTGTGTTTTAGAGGTAGGGTTTTCATCCTTGTCTCTGTGTGTTTCTTTTCATATTTTTTGTTTTACGTCTGTTTGTTGCATTTTCAACCTAGTCAAGATGTGCTCCCTCCTAAGTCCCTAGATTTTTGTGCCCTTGGACTTGTAGAGGGGTCTCTTATTCCTCTTTTTATTTATTTCTTGCATTTTAGGGTTTAGGTTTTTTTTGTGCATCACGACCTAGTCGTAGGTTTTTGGCCTCCAAAAGGCCAAAAACTGTTTGTCCCCTCGAGCTATCGCCAAGTGTATTTCATATTTTTGGAGGTGTTGGCGTTCTGGAGCCCCGAGATGTCTGAAACGCCATAAGGTTGAAAAAGTTGAACCTCTGGGTGAGAGGGTCCTTCTTTCGGTGGTTTTGAACTTTCAGAGTCTAGCACCTTGGTCAAAATTTTGCACCCCGAAAGAGCGAGAAGGATTGTTCCTCCAACTTTTCTCTTTCACACTTTTGACATTTTTTACCCTAACATTGCTTTTGGTGTTCAAAAGGTTGAAAGGGCCAAAAGAGTCAAAATTGCATTTCTGACTTCTTGAGAGCCTTATGGTTCTGTTTTCCTGGATGAATCATTTTTCCCTACTTTTCATAGTTTCTTTTCAATAAAAAATATTGATACTTGCACTTTTTTCGTAGGAATGCCTGAGAAATGAACAACATCCCCGATGAAGTACATATACAAGAGGAATCACCCCCCTTTAAAGATTGGGAACAAGCACATAGATATCATGGACACTGACATTGGGAACATAGACTAGGATAAATTCCTGGTAAGATGTTCCCAACCAGTGGGAAGGTCCAAGGATTGTACCTCACTAGTCTATCAGACTTGGTTAAAGAAGTAGCCCATCCAGTGGCTGTAACATCATTTGAGTTGATCTTGACCCTAGCAAACCACTACATCATAGATGAAAGGGTGGTCAGAAATATAGAAGGATAGGTGGTGTTGGACATAAGACCAGACATCGTAGAAGAGGTCTTCCACCTCTAAAAGGGCGTAGATAAGTTCTATAATTTCTACATAAAAAAAGGACTCAGATGGTTTAGGAATAAAGCTAAGGATGCATATGATATCATAAAAAAGGACTACCTCCATAACCCCCTCCCAAAGAATAAACTATATAAGATACACCTCAGGAGGGGGTATTTAAAAGATGACATCGAGGCGGCAGTGACATTACTAAGCCAAGTGTATGGACTACCTCAATCCATCCAACTTGAGATCCTTCTGGTAGAGAAGATTAGAAAATGAAAGGCCAGGTTTGATTGGGCCACAATCATAAGTGAAAAACTAGATGAGAAACTAATTGTGGTGAAACACAATCCAAAATTCTATATGAGTACATATATAGTGTACTTATTAGCCACATGGGCAGACTATCTAGAACTCATGAAAATATGGAACATCAATGAACCAAATGCATGGCCTCATATTGTATATCTGCAGTTGGTGAAGAGGGAAAATATGCCAGAAGATTGTCTGGACTATAGGATAGTGAATGATGCTTTTATCTTTGCAATCATCTGATCCATTGAAGGTGGTTTCATGAAGAGAATGTTATAAGAAGACGTTGCTAAAGTAAGGGCCATTGAGGCCTATTACATACAGTTTAGGACATTTGCATACATCTGGGTGCCAGGATGTACCTTGAAACCCAATAAGATTCCTAGGTACCCACCTGACTAGGTAATTATTCTAGAAATGGCTAGGCAGTTCACAGATGCTTATGAGCACACAAAGCATATGAAGAAGGATTGATTGGACATTCCTATTCTTCTGGCCCTGTACACTCGCCAAGACATGAAATTTTGCAAATCCTTGGCCTTTGAGTGGGATGAATTCCCACCTCAACTATACAAAACCATCCAAGCTCGATTTGACCCCATAGGTACATAAAACCATATCATTGGCAAGTTCTACATCCATGAGCCCCACCTAGAAGATCATTGGATGAAGTGTGTGGATGATCACAAGGTAAGGATTAGGGACTACTGCAGGATATTCCTTGCACTAGAAGAAGTAGCCTTGAAGATCAGTATTCCCCCGTAGGTTTTGGATAAAGCTACAGATAGGGTGCTTGAGTCAATTTGCACTGTGGATAAGATATACAACAGACCCATCATGAATGCAAAAAATGATAAGGATGAGAATGATGATATTGAATTTCAAGCTAGGCATGTGGCCCGAACAATAGAAGCATGGATTAAGAGGCCTTATAAGATGGATCCAAACCTTGTTAATACATTGATGGATCCACCCAAGAAGGTGGATAAGTAATGTGGAGAGAGGTCTATGGTGCCCCAACATAAGAAGTCCCCACCTTAGAAGATGAAGATAGTATATGGCCATGAACGTGCAGTAGAGTATGGTCCAAATCCAAGGCACAAGGCTCCAAACACTAGGATGAATGGATAGATAGATCCTCCAATGGGATCAATATAGGCCCCACAAGATGAAGGCCCTTCCACTTCTAGCCAATCTTCACCTTCCACCAAAAAATGAAAGAAAATGTATAAAAGGAGGAGAGCTTCTGCCTCTCCACGACTAGAAACCCTACAAGAAGAACAAGAAGGAGAATATGAACCTTTGGTGAAAAGTACAAGGTCTTAGGCAACCTCCCAGAAGAGGAAAGAAAAGGAGATCACTAGGAAACACGTAGAGGATCCACAAGTGTAGGACAATCCTCTGGAAGCCTTAGATTCAAATTAATTCTAGATATCTGATTTTGAAGGCCTAGAAGGTTTTGTGGACTAGGGACAAGATACACCAGATTCAACAATAGGATATGACATAGGAGCACCATCACACATCCAACCCAAAGTGACCCTCACTCCACCTCCAGTCCACTTCACTAATCCCACACTAAATGTGCCTATCATGGGGATCGATTCTAACATCAGCCAAGGACCTAAATCTAGAGATGTCATGGTAGCTCCTAATATAGTAAGAAATAAGTATGTAGGAGAGATTTCTACTTCAACCCCACTGCCTCACATTCCTATTCTACCAACCTCTCTTCCACCTCCAATTCCTACTCCACCACCTTCTCTCCCAACTCCACCACCCATAGTGCCAACACCAACTCCACTACCATTAGTTCCTTTTACTTGCTTCATCTTGACCCCCAAGGGTCAGTAAGTGTGGAAGCCATATTACCCTCCAAAACCACCTTGGCGGCCATGACTAGCCTTAATATAGAAGCATTGATTGGTTCCTCGGGAGATGAAGGATGAGCTACAAATTAACTAGATGATGCAATAGAATAGGAGAGAAGAGAAGAAGAGAAGGGAGGAAAAGAAAGGGAAGAAGGGGAAGGTCACGAAGAAGAAATGAATGAGGGAGAAGGTGAGAAAGAAAGGGAACATGAGAAAGAGTCAGAGGAGGAGGTGAACCTAGATCAAAAAACTTGGCTTCAATCCTCCATTTTTTCCCATATGAGCTGGGCACCGCGTTTAGTAAGCCTACTTAGTTTGCTAAAGAGATTCAGCCTAGGAGGAGAACTTACATAGATGAGGAAGAAGGAGAATATACAGACATGATAATCTTCACAAAATATTTTCACCAGGTAGAGGACAACATACCAGGAAGGACCATATGATATGTCACCCAAGACACCAGGGGTCGCTAGAAGGCACAAGTAGTTGTTCCTTCTGTTAGCACCTCTCAAGAACAAGTGACCCCTGAATATTATACACTTGAAGAGGTAGACTTGGGTGAGCCCACTAGGGAAGGGAGTAAGACATTAGCAAATCTAGGTTTGAAACATGTTTTAGGATTTATAAGCAAGGAAAAAAATACCATCAAGTCCTTAATAGAGAAAAATGAGGCTTTGAAGAAGTTCATTCATAAGATGATGGGTCTCATTGACCCATGTTTCCCGGAGACCACATTAAAGGCCATCTTAGAAAAGAGGGCCACTCTAGATTTACTAGAAGGTATGAACCCTTCCTTCATCCAAGAAAGTTTCGATTGGAAAAATAACTTAGAGAGGTATGGAGAAGGGGTCATCAGATTGGTGTTTAGGCCTTACAGATTCATCTTGATTGAAACTACAAAGTTGATAAACCTAATGGAAAATGAATATGGATTAGATTCTAAGATAACCAAATGGAAAGCCACCCTCTGAGATCAAAAGATAATCAAGAAGAAACACTTCTAGATCCTAGTAAAGATATATGAGGGAAAAGAACTAGACAAATTTGAAGCCTTGATCAAGCACATATTCGAGATGATTAAGGTACGTGAAGAGTTCCTAGCCCTCATATTTCAAAAATAGAAGGAAGTCATGGAATGGGTAGGAGAAATAGAATATTTCTTCATAGGGATTGGCTTGGACCTATACTGAGACCAAGATAAGAAAATCCTACGTCCGAGGAAAGAGGTGGTACAATAGTTCAGAGATACTCTAGTAGGTTTTAGCACTAAAGAGGCCCTACACCAACTTGTCTACTCAAAGGAAGACAAGAAGAGAAAGTCAGAGCATGAAGAAGAGATTAATTTCTTCACTTGTGAATTGACCATTTTCAAAGAGAAGGAAGAATGAAGAGTCAACAAAGTGAAGATGAAAGAGATAAATTATGAGGAATTTCAAGAGATAGTACAAAGGCTCTGAGTTGTCTAGATGGAAGTATTTCCAAAATGATGCCTCAGATCCATTCACCAATTTTGCAGAAAGCAGTTTTCTACACTTAGCCATTTTTCAAAAGGCTAAAATTTGGCCTTTTGGCCTTTCGCCCTGTTAAGATTTTGGCCCTTTCAGGATTTCGGACTCCGAAAGGAAAAAAATTTTGGTCTTTGGGTCTTTTGGCCTCTGAAAGGTGCAAAAATTTCAACTCTCCAGTTTTGGGTTCTGACTCTCAGCAATTTTTGACACTTGAAAAACTTTAGAGTAGAGGTGGGCATCCGAATTTCTGGGTCTTTCCAACGAGATCAATTTTTTGCATGGAAGTTGAACTCCAAATCAGATGGCTGCCTAACTAGAGTTCATTTTGGAAGGACTAAGGGTCCCCTATTAGTTCCCACTGCAAAGACACCCCTAGATGAAGATTCCAAGGGAGAACTCCAAGATCTAGAAGAAGACTCTAGTTGCATGCAAAGAAACCCCATCTTCTTTTTCTCTCTCTTTTCTTGATGAGTTTGATCCTTATTGCATGGAAAAACTGATTGTAAATGGATTAAAAATCAATGAAATTTGTCTAGTATTATTTATCAATAGTTTTCTTTCAGAAAAGTTTTAATTTTAGTTCATTTTCATTAATTTAGAGTCTATGATGCCCTAATTTTGGCATTTAGAGTTTATAGATCAAAACTCTATATATTGTAATCAAAAGAAATGTAATAGGGGTGGATTCTTAAGGCAATAAAGATATACAATCGGTGCTTCATTCATGGTGTGATATTTTCTGCTATCTATGCAAAATTGATGAATGTGTACATACTTGTTTATTATTTTCAAAGAGCCAATTGTTTTATTGTGTTTTGAATCTGTGTTTCTATTTAGTTGGAGTTTTCTGTTGTCTATCTACCTTGTTGTGAAGATTGCATCAAAGAGATCATCTATTGGGATTAATGATAAATCTGTCTTGCGGGTGCACACATCTTAGTGGCTTAACGATTTGATAGGTTTTGAAAATCTTGCAGGGGTGATTTCATTTTCTCTCCAAACGATTGCATCCATTGGGTATAGAATTGTGACATTGTCTGATTTATACTTCGTGGGTTTATTCCAAATCTCTTCTTCATTTGATTTGTGAGGAAGGGTGATCATCGGTTTATGTCCATTAGGATTTCATTTTAGAAAATTTACTTCATTTCTTGTTACCTTACTCATTTAAATTTGGTAATAAATCTGAAAGTAATCACCTTGAAAGCAAAAAATTGCATCCTTAGTTAAAATATGAATCTTTGAAATGGAAAATACCAAAAAAATTACTAAAGTTGTTTTGTAGTTTGATGTCTTGAACGTACCAGCAAAGGCCTCCTCATGAGCATTCACATTTATCTTCAACTGAGTAACCAAGAAGGTTGTACCACGACCTCAAAGAACCTTGGAAATAACTTCATTATTCTTTCAAGAGAGGAAATCAAATATCGAGATCCTAGCAATTGACTTGCATAAAAAAAATGCTCAACAAGTACAAACAAAACTCCCTATGAATTGTGGAATGTTCGACCACCATGTGTAAGTTATTTCAAAAATTTTGGGAGTAGATTCTGTTAGGGATTTTTCTTGTATGAACCACAGTTCTTGAAATGTCTATTTGAACACTATGCTTTCTAATACTGATTCAGGAACAAGAAAATCCTAATTTCTAAGGACTAGATAAGGTCCTTCTTCATTTTTGAGCTCCACATATACTCGGGCAGGTTTTACCTTTTATGATTGCTGTTTACACAGTATGTTATAGTGTGGACACTGATTTGCTATGTATCTTTGTTAAATCAACTTATAAATCACCTTGCAAATGACCAAGCATAACCACATGCAAGATATAACCATACAAACCATGGTTGTAAGCATAACAAGAACCAGTGATACAAGGATTTTCATCCTTCTTCCTTTTACTGTAGGAGGGATAACCTAATGATTCACTCTTCAAGGAATCACTAAAGTGGACACTGTCCTGCTGACATAGGTCCTTACTGAATTTAGTTTATTTTTAGTAACAAGAGTATTTTAATTAAATTGGTTTTGATACCTTGAAATAACTTGGACAATAATGGGTTATCAGAATAGTTTCTGGACCAGTGCCTATCCTTTGGGCTACAGATTTAAATAAACCAAGATCCCATAACAACAAAATACAGTAAGCTACCTTACAACCCACATGCAATTCAGATAAGTTGCCTTACAAATTACCCTGTTACCTCTAAACGATTGTATCAAATCTTTAAACAAAGCAGTATGCTCCTTGAAACTACTCACAAAACTTAGTTATTTCCTTAAAAGAAACTTGCAAGCAATTAGACAGTTACCTAATAACCAAAATACATCAGAATGCCTTGCAAACTTATCATAAAAGAGCATACACAGAGAATAAAGAGACAACAATTGAAGAGAGTAAAATTGCACCATATTTTATTTATATGATCCAGCTTCCATACATGAAAGATCTTGCAACTTCAAAAGATAGACAGAAATTCAAAACATCTGAATTCTACAATATATATTTTCTCTTCTCCAAAAAATTCCAACATCAAAGACCCTTTACAATTACAACTCTTTTACTATATATAGGTTTATGACCATCTTGGAATCCCTTGATATTTAGGATGCAACAAGCTTCGGATGGTCATAGAAA
>MU219851.1:85231-165260 GCA_018584345.1 Thuja plicata | reverse complement strand
AGTACTTTTTCACTTCTTTCAACATGTGTTTCTGCAATAAGCCTTTAGCAATACCAGGCTTCGAACTATACCTCTTCTCCTGCTTTGTCATGTCAATTTTAGTAGACATGGTGCTAAATAAGCCAAAGGCTTGCATGAATGAATTCCTATTCAAAATTAATAGGGCAGTGCCATCATCCCTCCTGATGGTCTTTGTCAAAACATCATAGTGATTGGCCAAGTCTAAGAATAAGTCTATATCTAGAAAGACATCAGGAACAAGTAACCTGGCTAAACCACAGGTCGAAGGGTTTGATACTGGGATGGGCTTATCAGAATTCTTACAAAAATAGTTGAAAAGGGAGAAACCTGTTGTCCCTGGAGTCACAACATCTCAAATGTCTTTATACTCATCAATGAGGACATTAGCATTAGCTTTCTTATTCTGTGTTGAACCAGGCAGGAGACGGAGGAATTCATCAGAAAAACTCGCCTTTCCCTTTTTTCTCTTCCTCACTTCCTCCACTTGTCAAAGCAACACTCATAGCCCCACTCATATTTGCAATACCTTTAATCTCCTACTCCTTACTGATATTGAAACAAATCTATCTCAGAGATTAGCTGACCGTCCTGTGCATAATTTTCTAAAATTTAGAACTCTTTGATCAACTCTGGAAACACTGCAAACTGAGTAAAATATCTCTTCTCTCTAAAAATTTAACCACTTGGGCTCTGAAATATGAAAGCACGGTGAATGAAAATGAATGCACCATCAACTCCTTATAGCCATCATTCAGAGTACGCAGCTCATAATTTAGAAACATCAATTCTGTCATTAATTCGACATACTGTGAACTTGAATGAAAACCTAGCCGTAGTTCCATGAGCTTGACAGGAAATCAAATTTTAAAAGTGAATCCTCGGAACAATCTTACAACATTCAAAAAATTTGACATGTCATGCTATGATTCGTTAACTATCTTACATCTCAGCTACTCTTTTTGCACAGTAATCAAAATACAAGCCTGTGATTGGTTACCGAATGATTCATGTTGTCACATCACAAACTGCCGCTATTTTTTAGATTTTGGGATTAGGCGACTGCGCGATAGCATATAGTCTCTTTATCATGGGCCTCTATCACTAACCCATGGTTTATCTCGGGACATAGCGACAATACATTCTCTTCCCTTTGGCTGACTCAAGTCACCATCTGGCGATCACGCGACCCTAAATAAATCATAGTCACGCACAGTTAACACTAACTCATTATCTTTTCCGAGACCTTGCGACTAACCATTAGTCTTAACCCTTTACGGTTATCTCCTAGTCGCTAAGTGTTTTTTTTTCATGTCAAGACTATGCGACCATACCTAGTCGCCCGATCGCGGAATACAAGCCCTGAGTGTTTAATTTTATCATAACAGGTTATATGTGCCCTTTTTCCATTTCTGACAACTGCGTGACATACCTTAATCACCAAGTCGGGAGGACTTTTCCCTTGGAGCACTTTTCTTCTCAGACTTTGCGACCACTGTTAGATCCCTTGACCTCTTTATCCTACGGCCATCGCTTAATCACCAAATGTTCTTGCATACCCTTAAATCTTTCTCAGACATCGCAACTGAAGGGAAAGCACTTAGTCTCAAGGTCGCTGAGTCCATTTTCTCCTTCTGGCAACCATGCGATAATCCTTTAACATCCACTCACCTTATGACACATGTCACACAGTCATTTGTTCACTTACTGCATAATGGAGAACTGAGTCATCAACTTGTTCTAGCGACAACCCGACTACGCTTTACTGAAAATTACCTCAGATGGTCAGTCGCGATGTCTCGGTCAAAATCTCTTAACCACCGTTCCATCTCGAGACCATGCGACTGAAGGCCTTGCTTAACTTTTAAATTTGGATTCATTTGGCGATAAAGCGACATCAAGTAATCGCGAAGTCTGAAGACATTTTCATAACTGTTGAGAATTTCCTGTGATTACCCGACTAAGCAGTGGGTCCCTTCTGCATAATGCTTTATAACATATTTATCTTGCGACTACCCGACATGAAGAAATCGCAGAGTCTCGTAATTCCAAAGGAATATACTGAACTTAAACAAGACCATGCGACAAAAGGAAATCGCCATGTCGGGAAGACTTAATGGAATATTCGCTTGGAGTAACGTGACAAGGCGATTAGATTAAAACACATGCTCAAAGTGGATAGAAAAAGTAACATTGAAACAGAACGACATGACCTAGGGTTTATTATTCAACGTTTAACACTTGGAAGGCTTAGGGTTTTCAGGGTTTCTTGCAAAATGAGACAAGTTCAAACTTGAAAACCTGAAAACTTGACAGGGGTAAAGCAAAAGGAAAGAGAGATAGTTGATTAAAAACACTAGATCGTAGAGAAAAGAACAGGGAACCAAGAAAACTGCCAAAACAAGAAATACAACCAACAGATTCTATATAAGAGAGATGAAAATACAAGTAAGTTTGACCCGAGAAGAGATGAGGGGATATTATTAGGATACTCCTCAAAGAGAAAAGCCTACAAGTGCTTGAACAAGAGAACAAATAAAATAGTGGAAACTGATAGTGTAAGAATAGATGATATTTTTGAGAAAAATGATGAAACTAGCAAGAAGCAACCTAAAGAATATCATGGGTTTGCATATGTACAACCGGTGGAGTAGGACACTACAACAAAACTGTTGGAGAGACAGGTCAATGAATAGGAACGGATACAAGCGGTTGAAGGAACTCCTAGAACTAAACAATTATTTCCAAAGTATGTAAATTTAAATCATTCCCCTGATCAAATTATTGGTGAAAGAAATGTAGGTGTGTTAATAAGAAAGAAGGCAAGAGAAGGTACTTCTTTTTTATTTGAATTTGAACCTAAAATAGTGAAAGATGCATTGAAAGATGAAGATTGAGTGAAAGCTATGGAAGAAGAATTGGAGAAGATTGAGAAGAAAAAAACTTGGAAATTAGTGCCCACACTGGTAGACAAGAATGTGATAGGTACTAAGTGGAATTTTAGAAAAAAGATGAATGAGATAGGTGAAGTGGTAAGGAATAAGGAAAGATTGGTGTGCAAAGGATATGTACACGAGGAAGGCCATGACTATGGTGAAACATTTGCACCTGTGGCTTGACTTGAAGGTGTAAGGATATTTCTTTCTTATGCTTCTTATAAATGATTCAAGGTATATCAAATGGATGTTGAGTCATATTTTCTTAATGGTATTTTGGAAGAAGAGGTATATATTTAGCAACCTAAAGGATTTGCTAATTCAGAAGGTAAGAACTTGGTGTGTAAATTACAGAAAGATTTGTATGGGTTGAAGCAAGAACCTAGGGCATGGTATGAATGACTGCATTCATATCTGATTAAGATTGGTTTCATTAGGACAAGTGATAACAATAATGTGTATTTCAAGATTGAGAGAGATGGCAGGTTGTTGATCGCAAGGATATTTTTAGATGATATCATTTTTATGGAAATGAAGAAATGTGTAGATCATTTGCAAATGAGATGAGGAAAGAATTCAAGATGTCTATGATTGGTAAGATTAAATTCTTCATTGGATTGCAGGTTCAACAGATGAAGGATGATATCTACATAAGCTAGTCCAAATATGTAACGGAAATACTGAGGACTATTGGGTTAGAATACTCAAAATTGGTTGGTACCCCTATGGTAACTGGATGCAAACTATCAAAGGACGATGATTCTACAGAGGTGGATGGGACACTTTACGGGTCCATGATTAGTAAGATACTATATGTAGTGCACAATAGACTAGACATAGCACAGGTAGTTGGATTAGTGGCCAAATAGTCTTCTAATCCTAAGGAATCTCATTTCGTTGCGGAAAAGAGAATCATCATATATCTTAAGGGGACTGGAGATTATGGTCTCTGATATGGACATAAAGGTGATTTTTCTCTTTGAATGTGTTTACTGATGTTGATTGGGAAGGGAATGTTGAAAATTGAAAGAGAACAAGTGGAGGTGAATTATTTCTCAGAGAAAGGCTTGTATCTTGGAAAAGCACAAAGCATAACTATATGTGTCAATCAACAACTGAAGCTGAGTATGTTGTTTTTGCAATTAATTGTACACAAGTAGTATGGATCAAGCAGATTTTGGAAGGAATTCAGGAGAAGGTAACTGAACATGTTGCTATCTCTTGTGACAATACAAGTTCCATTAACATTTAAAGAACTTGATGATGCACTCTAACAGTAAATATATAGCTATCAAATATCATTTTCTTAGAGAACATGTACAAGAAAATGAAGTAAGGTTGGATAATGTGCCAACTAAGGAGTTAGTTGTTGATATTTTTAGTAAACCATTGCCTAAGGGTACATTTGAGTATCTAAGCGGTAGGTTGGGGGTCATTCCCCTATCTGAGTTGAATTAAAATAGGATGCAGTTGCATCAATCCAAGTGTATTCCTTGAATATCTTTTGTGCAAATTTATGTTGTGGGGCTACTCCTTAGGGGGGCCAGTCTATGTAGTCATGTGTTTTCATTAGTTAGGTACAACAAAGAAGATATCAGGTGTTTTTGATGCCTTTTGAATTATTGTCAAAGAGGAAGAATGTATGTATGATAAAGGGAAAAATGTATGTATGAAAAAGGGAAAGTAAGTGCAGAACATGTTAAAGATAGAAGTGGAAACATCTTATGCATAATGTATCATGTTGGAGAGAGTATTTCCATCGATAGGAAGAGAGTGTTTCCATCAGTGCCAAAGGGGGAGATTGTTGGCATATCTGATGCAGTGATGGTAAGTGAGTTTTGGAGATGTCATGGTGTAGATTTGATTATAGGATGATCAGATATTATGTTGTCATTGATGTCAACTAATGACTTTGTGTTCTTAGTGTGTTTAGAGGCATAGTTGTGATGAATGAAGGATTAGAGTGAGTTTTAGTGGTTTCTATCTTTATGGGAGACTTAGGTGTATCTCTAGATGTCTAAAGCATTACCGCTACTACTAAAGTGATCTTATGTGAAAGTTGTGATCGGTTGAATTATAATTGTGTAACTGCTAGAACAGGTAATGAGGGGTGATATATGATTTGAATGTCTTGTAAAATATTTGTTGTATCTTGTGGTGTGGTCATGAGATATGATGGGCAATAGTGTTCAAATGCTACAATTACAACCATAACTACTTTAGGTGACCAATGTGTTGGATAGGTGACCGGTGAGAAGAGATAGAGTTGTTAAAAAGTTACAGTGTTTGCGTTCTTGAACGATAGTTGCTAAATATTTTATCACTGATCGGTGTTGAGGTTGTGGTGGAATCAATTAAGCTAGTCATGATTTGGTGATGTATCTTCATGATTAGAGGTAATGATCTGGCCTCACATTGTTTGATGCTAGCATGTGGAGAAGATTCTAGAGAAAGCTTGTGTTTGGTCAAAACATGTTTGACTCCTTGACACAATATTTTACGTAGATTATTATATTGGCTTACATGGTCTTGGAAATATGTTTTGTTCATTTAATTTTATTTTGTGGTGCATTGAAGTTGAACGGGATGGTTTGAAATTCTAAAATAGGGCTTGATTAAGGCGATGGACTTAAACGTTTAGTATATAATGGATGAAGTTGAAGGTTAAGTGTGTTGATCATGTGTTGGACAAGTGTGGTGAAAAGTATGTGTTGCAATCAAGCCAGGGAAGATTTAGGTGTATTGAGAAGAGCTTGTGTGCTTCAATAGATCTAATCAAGTAGACGTAGTGTTATTCTATAAATCATTCTTTATGTTGTTCCCTAACAGTTGTAGCAGGTTAAATCCCTTAGCAAGGTAGATCCTAACAAATCTTTGTTGTAAATCCTCTAACAAGCTTACACATTGTGAAGTATTCAAAGTCCTCTAATAAGGCTACTCTTAATAGGGTTAAGGTCCTAATAGGCTTAAGACAAATTTCTTGATCAGGTAGCACCTCATAGTGTTGTTGTAAACTCCTAACAGGGTTAAGCTCCTCACAGGGTGTACTTCTGAAAAGTACATCATTTAGTGGGTACTAATTCCCACCATGGTTTTCTCCCTATTTGGGTTTCCATGAGAAACATCTGTGTGTCAACTTTGTGGATGGATTTCCATGTTTATGATTTTCATTTGTTGAGATTAAGGTTAATCTTCTGAATGTTGGGTTAAGTTTATAAGGTTGGATTATGTGATAAATCGATATTTCACCCACTATCTCAGTAATATGATCTTTGGACTAACATAGTATGTTTGAATTCTTTCTAATTTTTCTCTCTTTCAAGTTCTATTTCTTTAGGAACGGTTTGGTTGTTTGCAATCTAAGAGTCTATCATTTGTTTTTAGGAAATATTGGGCTACATTACTAATAGTTATATGACCGAGTACTATAAAAAATGTGTATAGTACATGCCATGTTAAAAATACCAAATACTACATATATATCTTGGCATTTAAGTATAATATATATGGGGTAGATAATGTTGTGTTTGACATCTATTTGAAAATTCATACTTTGCAATTTATATGCTTGCATTTTTTTTAAAAATATTTACATATCATTTCCCTCATGGAGATTTGTAGAAAATAATATAAGTAAAATGCACAATACTAAAAGAGGTAAATGTCATATTTAATTGCATTAACGTAATGTGCATAAATGTATATGTAAATTAACATGTTTATTCTATTGTCAGCTACAATATGGTCTATTGAGTCTAAGGTTGGTTATTTCTATCGCTAGTAATTTTTTCATGTAAGTTATTGCACTCTTTTAATAATTCTTCATTGTTGTATGTCTCATTTTTATGTGTCAGGGTGAAGAGGATTTTTATGCTGAGCACGTCTTTTATCATCTCCTCGGTACATTTTTTGCATTCCAGACAAATTATATGACATAATTTTTTTATAGACATACCCATAAGTTTTTGATTAAGCTAAGCAGCCAAACAAGGGGCTTGACCCTCCAAAGCCACAACCATAGGGTTGTCAAAAAAACAACAACACTAACTAAAGTGCAGGATTGAACAACAAAAAGCCACAAGTGTGATACAGTAGAAAAACCTTATAGAAAGACTATTAAGAGACCACCAGGCCTCAATAGGTCGAACAACATAGGTCACGAAAGATCCCCTACAATACTTGAATCAACAATCCAATAACTAAAACATTCCTAAACCACTTGATATAGGTAAGGTTGTCAAAGATCATCCTATGATTAATCGCATCACCCTGACTGCATATCCACCCTCCGTCTGCAACACCCCTTTCCACCTCGATAGCAAAGGATGCCATCTCGAAAGGAGCAACTGAGAGAAAGACCAACAAACCAAGGTAGAAAGAACAACAAACCAGAGTGACCCCTTGATAATTATTAGCAGTAACCCGGTCAGAGGAGAAAGAGAAACTACTGTCCAAGCCAAACAAAATGGACAATCCCACACAAAATAAAATGAAACTGAAAGCGAGAGAGACACTTCCATCACAACAAAGCCGACAAAGTCAGGCTGCAAGAAGTATGTCATGCGAACCAACTCTCTAAGCTGAAGAGTCAATACCTTCCTGAAAAATAACATGGCAGGGACCATCTATCCAGACACCATCCTTCCCCGCCTCAACAATCCTTGGAGTCTACCTTCCAGTCGAAACAGAAGCAATAAATGTCTCTGACAAAAGAAAAAGAATTAAGCAAGAGTTGAATTCTTTAACAGCGGAAGTGATACTCCCTCAAGAAACTAAGATGTCAATAGAAGTGTTTAATAAAACAATTGGGAATTGGTCAAAATGGAATACTACACATAGTCCAGCGATTGGTGCTTCGGGTGGGTTAGCTATTCTCTGGGACCCTAAACTAATACAAGGACAGCCAATTCATAATAGGGACAATTGGCAAGTCATAAGATTGGAGAGCTTTAAAATAAAAATCCTGTTATTTAACATCTATGGGCCTACCCCAACTCAGGACAAGCAGAGGCTATGGATGGAAATCACTCAGTTTATACAAAGTCAATCAGAATCACACCTCATAATGGGTGGGGATTTCAATGCCATACTCAAAATATCAGAAAAGAATGGTGGAATCTGTCCACCTCTGAGAACAATTCAGGATTTCTCCACTTTTGTGAAAGATAATGACTTAATGGATGTTGAGCCATTAAACGGAACATTCACATGGACTAACAAAAGGGTAAAGTTCTCACAGATAGCGGTCAGATTAGACAAATTTCTTCTAGCTCAGTGTTGGAAATTAGAAAATGTTACATATCATTCAGAAATCCTTCCTCGGCTAGGATCAGACCACTTCCCAATTTGTCTGCATATGACTTCGACAATTTTAAGACAAGGCTTCCAATCTAGGCCATCTTTCAAATTTGAAAGAATGTGGCTACGTCATCCATATTTTTTACCTTCACTTAAACAATGCTGGGTATCTGCCTCAAAAATAGAAGGTACTAAAATGTTCCAATTTGCAAACAAGTTGAAACACACCAAAAAGTGGATCAAAAAATGGAATGAGAAGACCTTTAAGAATATCTTTTCAGAAAAAGAATTAGTAAAGGCAAAACTAGAGAATATATGTAACATTATCATCAAACAAGGAATGGATGAGGATTCATACACCACACAGAAAATCTTAATGCAAGAATGGGAGGAAATATGCAGCAGAGAAGAGGAATATTGGAGGCAGAAGTCAAGGGAGTTATGGCTAAAAGATGGAGATAGAAACACAAAATACTTTCATGCGTCAGCAAAATGGAAAGTAGCGAGCAATCGAATTTTTAATATTACTAACGCTGAGACTGGTAATCTAATAACTGATCCTCAAAGCATCCAAGAAGAAGGGGTTAGATTTTTTCAAACTCTGTTAAACCCGCCACCTAACACATATCCATTAGATCTACCAATGGGGGATCTAATAGAGGCAATCCCCACTTTGATATCAGAGGTTGACAATTTGAAACTTTTGGCTACATTCACAATCCAAGAGATCAAAAAAGTGGTCTTTTCTCTACCCTTAGATAAGGCCCCTGGTCCAGATGGATTCACTGCCCTGTTTTACCAAGTATGTTGGGATTAGATAGGGTGGGAATTATTGGAAGTAGTTGAAGAATCAAGGATTAGTAAATCCATGTTAAAAAATTTCAACACCACAAATATAGCCATTATTCCAAAAACAAAAACACCAAAAACATTTGTAGATTTTCGTCCAATATCCTTGTGCAATACCATTTATAAAATCATAACAAAGACAATCTACCTAAGGATACAGTACCTCATTCCGAATCTTGTCTCACAATCACAAGGGGGCTTTGTTCCAGACAGGGAAACAATGGAAGGTTCCCTGGTGGCACATGAAGTCCTGCATTCCATTAATAATACCAAATCTTCACATTTTGTCATTTTGTCATCAAGTTGGACATGATGAAAGCTTATGATAGAGTAAGCTGGGATTTTCTCATCAAGGTTATAAAAAAATTTGGATTTGCAAAAGGTTGGTGTAAATGGATTAAATCTTGTATCTCAGGTGTGGGCTTCTCAGTTCTAATAAAAGGAGCACCAGTAGGATTATTTACATCCAAACAAGGAATTAGACAGGGGGATCCATTATTGCCAGTGTTGTTTATTCTCATGGCAGAATCATTCAGTCGACTTATCCTTTATAAGCATGCACTAGGGAAGTGGCAAGGGGTTCAGATTGGACAAACAGATCTATCAATGACACATTCACTATTTGCAGATGACACATTACTTTTTGGGAGTGCAAATATTTCAGAGGCTAGACAGATTAAGGATACATTGGACCTTTACACAGCAACTTCAAATCAAAAAATCAACCCTCTCAAATCCAAAATTTACTTATTTAATACAAATAAAATTATATCTAACAATATTACCAGTCTATTAGGATTCTCAGTAGCTTTCCTTCCATCCGTTTATCTTGGCATCCCTTTCTTTATGGGAGTTAACAAAAGTAGCTACTAGTTACCTATCATTGAGAGGATTAAATCTAGAGTAGTAGCATGGAAAGCTAGATGGTTATCACTCTCAGGCAGAATACTATTAATCAAATCAGTCTTATCAGCTATCCCTAATTATTATTTATCAGTTCTCAAATCTCCTTCATCGGTTCTTCAAAAAATACAGAAAATATTAAGAGACTTCCTATGGACTGGAAATATGAATGGAGAAAAGAAAATTCCTCTAGTTTCCATTGAGAAATTAACACAAGTGAAATAGTTAGGTGGAGCTGGGATACACGATCTAAAATACAGAAACCAAGAATTTGGGGGTAAATTAGTTTGGAAAATGTATTCCAAGCCACACAATATTTGGTGCCAAATTATGCAACAGAAGTATCTAGATGATAACAACCCGGGCAGAATCTTATCAGTACTAGACCCCCCTAAAGGATCAGCCATTTGGGATTTCATGATTTCCTCCAGAGAAATAGTAACAAATTTTATTACTTGGGAAGTAAATAATGGTCAATCAGTCAAATTTTGGCATGACTCATGGAATGGTGCACCTCCCCTTCTTCGTATGAATGACATTGAAAACATAGTTAATACATCAGAAAATAATTGGGGAATCTATTTAAATGACTATGTTTTAGCAGTTTGTCTACATTCCAGGAAGGTAATATGGAAAGAACCTCATGATTTGCCTTTATCCTCCCAAGAGATATAGAGCTTGGAGAAAATCTTCTCGCAAAATTTGGTCTACTTATCAAACTTAGAGGATAAATTACTATGGGCCCTGGGAGCTGATGGAAGATTTACTATCAAGGAGGGATATAAACTTCTCCAACAGAGAATTGCAATTACAAAACCATCTCAAGCATACACTTTCTACTGGAACAATGTGAATCTACCCAAGGCTGGTTGTTTTGCTTGGCTAGCTTTGAATAACAGGGCACTAACCAGTGAGCGACTGCATAGACTCAACATAGCTCAATCTTGTAATTGTCTTCTATGTGACAACCAACAGGAAGATGTAGATCACCTATTTCTAAATTGTCAATTTGCACAGGAATGATGGTATTTTGTTCTTAAAAAACTACATTACTTAACACCATTACCAAACAAACTTTGGGACTTATTTGAATCATGGCCACAGCTATACTCTACATCCCTCTTTTCAGCAATTTGGATATGCACCCCAGCATTAGTAGTATGGGCCATTTGGTGGGAGAGAAACAAAAGAGTTTTTCGAAGAACTCCCTCTTCAATTGAAGTAGTTACAAATGCTCTAGAGAGGTCAATATCAGAACTAGTCAATGCTAGCCACAACAAACTTAAGCACAACTTGGTCATGACCTCGTGGGATTCTGCAATATTGCAACAATGGAAGCAAATATACATACCATTTGGTTGGTGTTACAAAACAACATCGAATAAAATGCTGGCCAGAAACTTAATCAAATGGATACCACCGTCAATAGGGGATAGTAAAATAAATTTTGATGGTTCCTCAAGGGGGAACCCAGGAAAATCAGGAGTAGGGGTATGCATCCGGGATCATCAAGGATTATTACTAGCACTAAAATGTTGTCCACTTCCAATTGGATCAAATAATATGGCTGAGGCTTAGGCATTATTTGAAGGATTATTATTGGCTAAACAAGGTGGACTCCAAAAGATCCATATAGAAGGAGATTCGAGTGTTATAATCACAGCATGTATCAAGCGAATGTCTCATAATTGGAAAATCATGCATATCCTTCAGCGAATTTGGCTATTATTAGATACATTCCAAGAAGTACAGATTTCACATACGTTGAGGGAAGGCAACCAATTAGCAGATCACCTGGAAAACAGAGGATGTGATGGTCATGAAGTAATGTCCTTCAAATGTGACGCAATGTTAAATCAGGATGCCAAGTTACAAGAAATTTATAATTCTGAAAGACAGTCATCAATGGATTCGGCTTCAAATGTACAGATGAGAAGTTAGTTACTGCGCATAATTGAAATTTGGATTCACTGATTGATTTGAGAGAATGACATTAAATCCTCATCTCACATGGAAACACAGATAGATTCGTGTGACACAGTGGTATGAAATCATAAGTGGGCAAATATTAAGAACTTATTCTCTGCAGTTATATGTTGTCACCATGAAAATAGTACAAAAATTTATACAGGCATGATAAACGATAACTCAAGTGAATGTGAGATCAAAGATTCACATCCTACATTATAATGTGCGCAGTACCCAATATATTAGAATCAGATCATGGATAATTTGATATTAATTAGCATGAATGCATTTATACCCATCGGAGAACTACAAATACCTTTCCATGTATAAAACATAATCATATTACTTCTGGTTCATCATACAATGAAGTGTATTTGCGAATTTCAGAATGATGCTCATGGTTTTCCCCTCTTGCCAGACTTGTGGGCATTTGCACGATGAGCTCCTTCCAAGGAATTACAGAGTATATATTTCCCCGGAGGCTGTCGAATCCCCACTCCCAAACAGAATTGATGGGCCGGATCTTGACCGCGTTTTTATTACCAACTCAATGCTGCATTTTAGGGCTATCTGACGTGTTGTGGGAGAACACATTTTGGCCCCTAGAACAAGTATTGTGGTCTACCCTTCTCAAATGGTGTCAATTTTTCTATCAAACTTGATGGACATGCTACAATCGATGGACATGGTGGTCTATATCGCGAATAAGATCATTCGGCCCCAATTTATACAGGGAACACGGCTCATGGAGGCAATACAGAGGTATGACCTATGGTCTAGAAATGCGCTGGTGGGTGGACTGTTCTCACACCAGGATCTTATGGCAAGTCATGAACATCTAATGGCATACGACAGCTTCAAATGGGCGATGGAGAAGAAGAGTTTCCGAATACTACACAACAACTTACACATTGTGGGTGCGGCCATTGGGAAATCTTTGGTGGACAAAATATGGAGCCTTGCACACTTGATATTGGATCTGCTGCTATCTCCATTGCCATTGGTTCAACATCCGAGTTGCTACAAGGATTCATCTGGCAACATTAAACAAGTTCCTGACCTGAATGTTCCCCTTTTTCCCGGGCAATCTTCCAACACTCGACCACCGATGCAATACACGGCTGGGAAGAAGAAAATACTGTTTCTCTGCCAGTGGGTTGGGATCTGCTGCTGCTGTGCCTATGGAGGAATAAGATAAGTTGATTTCTTACAGTTGAACACCCGTGACAAACCTAGCATTTTGCAACCGCCTCTTCTGTGACTATTAGGTTAACAAACTGTTCGACAGAGGCAAATCTAGTATTATTATTTGTAATCCTGATATTTTGTGTTAACCAATTCAAATAACATAGTCCAATTTTGATCCCATCATAATTTTGAAAATTTTATGGGGGATAGCTATGTTTTAATGTTGTATCGATAAAAAGTTAGTGGGCTTAAAGATAGATATATATGTATACATCGAAATACATCCTTTTCGGATACATAAGTTTCTTTATGAAACTCAAATGTAAAAATTGTCATATTTTATAATATTGTATACGACTAAGATCCTGGGGTTTCTTCCTGATTCTTCCACGGGGGAGTCTTTGAATCAGTTTATATTAATAAAATATGGTGGATATCCCACTTTGGCTTAAAAAAAAAAACTAATGTAGGAAACATTGTAAAGTTTAACATTGTAGAGTTTAGTAGTATTTCCCTTATTTCAAGTCATCATGAAAATGTTTATAACTGGAATAGTTACATACCATCAATCAAAGATCCAGAGTAAGGGTTCATTGATGGAGTAACTGATCAAGGAAAAAATGTTGCTTTTTTTTGGTAGTTGTATTACTTCCTCATGTGCTACTTTTGGAGGTAGGTTGTTTTGTGAGAGAAGATGCAATTTGAGTTAGTTTTATGAGTTTTGTAAGATTCCAAGAAGATGTTGTCTCTTCCCTCATATATGTCAATCAAGTAATCTATATTCTTACTATCAGTGCTTGGGAGAGTTTTGTTCAAAATATTAAAACAGTTGTTGAGTATCTTGTACATAGGTTTATCAATGTTTTCAATGGATCATTTAATAGTTATGGTTGGGCATTGAAGGCCATATTTATTACATATGAGAAGGCCTTTAGAAAATCATATGCAACATCAAATGGATAGATTGTAGTTGGGCATCTTGAAGACTGGTGTTCACAAGAGGATGGAGGATTTCCATCATCTGAAGTTAGCTTCTCACTTTGAGATGATGTTTTTTCATGAGAAACACTTTGGCTTTTGTCTTTCTTACTTAGTCTTCTTCGTTGATGCTAACAAATATGTAAAGTGTGTTGTGAAAGTTATGTTTTAGAAAGAGGTTTGGGGTTTGGTGAATATTTTTAATATGGATGGTTGTCCAGAGAGCATGAGACTGTGATCAAGAATTATCGGTCATACAAGGGTCAGAGACAGCATGATGGAGCCATGTGTGTGAGGAGCTCAATATGGATTCTTGTTAAGAATAATTTTTAGGTCTATGATTTGACATTTCACGACTGAAAGCTCAAATAATTTAGCTCAGGGCTCCAACTTTGTGAGGATTAAGGAGGTAGCTTGATGGAACTCCAATTGAGTCAGGATTTGTATCTTAAGGAAAAAAAATTCTCAAATTATATTTTCATTTTATGTAATCAACATATTTTTTTATGCAAGCCTTAAGAGGGGGTTGTTATAACAAGATGATTTTTATGTTTATAGGATCAATGTATTCAGGAGGGAATATTGGTGTAATACATTTGCTCCAATTATGTGTTACCAATTAGTAACTCCCATTTGATAACTAATTCATTGTATAAATCCTTCTCAATTTTTTTGAATAATATAATCAAATCATTAAACTTTTGCACTCTATTCCATCAAATCCTCCTCTTTGACGAAGCTTGCGGAATTATTTTTTTGAAGAAACCTTAGGCTTCTAAGAATCTCCTTCCTTCAGTTTTGAAAAATATCAATGGGCTCACCAGAAATAATAGGAAGCCATTTAACTTCATAGGACCCTCGACAAACAACAATGTAGTCTTTTGGTAGGGGAATATGATGGCTCTCGTCAATATTGGCAAGTTATACAACCAACTAATTGCCAACATCAAGCTCTTGAATAATCTCTCACATTATATCCCAGCTGAGACCTTATCACCCTCAACTTAAATCATCGTGGCCAAGAATATGGCAATGACGTGTGTATTAACTCTATATCTGTAAACCACAATGACGTAGCTTTAACCCAAAATTTGTTTCAACGCATGGACAAGGAAATAACTTATAGTAATTTGAGATCTCTTTAAGCCACTATTCCTTGATTTCTCCCCAAAAAAAATTCAATTCTCTGTTGGAGGAGACTAGTAAAATAGGGGAATTCATGAGAAGAATAGAGAAAATCATAGAGGAGAGAAAGAAAACCCGAAATGGAAACAAGCTCAAAAAGGAAAAAGTTGCTATAACCTACCATATAGTAATAGTTTCATGTAAAAGTTTCGCTTCTACTCTTTAAAAATCCATTTAAAATATCTTCATGATATTGCATTTTTTTGGTTAGAAAATTATGTTTGGGACATTGTAGAAGTTTAATTAGAGCTTTAGTGGCGATCAATATAAGTCATTGGAAAGTTGAATGGATGTATTATTTACTAAATGAAATTTTAAATATTTTGGTGTCTAATAATAGGAGTTTGTGTTTGGGAGGGACTTGTTAGATCTTTTTCTTGTATCCTTCAATTCTAAAAGAGAATACGCAAACTAGACTAGGGGATCTTAGTCCAACTCACATGAATCTGCTTCTTCATACAAATTGAGGGGCAAGAAAAGGCTAATCGATTAGGATTTGATCTTCCTTCTGCTTCGAGTTCCACACACTCAGGCGGGTGCACCTAAAACATACTAAATCTGCATACATAAACACTTTCTCACTAAAACCTTTTATGTAGACATGAAAATCAGTGGATAGTTCTCAGACTTACAAGATATGGGAGTTCAGCTCAACCAATCTGATGCAGGATCCCACCTACATGGTCTGCTAAGAACTAGGAAAATGGCCAATGTGATAATAAGGATATTCACCCTTCTTCTCTTAGAACCCGGAGGCTCAAGCAGGCTAACCTATCAGATTCACTTCTACAAGGAATCACCAAACATATTTGCACTATTCAATGCAACTTGTACACAATTCTACTCTTAAACAGGAAAGGGAAAATGGTTTTATTTTAAATGATTGATGATGAAACTGCATAACCAGTAAAGGACCAATGCCTTACCTATTGGGCAATAGAGTCAAACAAATATGCATTCCCAGAAAACCCCAACTTCAAACTCAAATAACCCGAATGAAATGCCTTACAATCCATTCTTCTCATTTCAATATCTGGACATCAAATTCATATACAGACATTCAATTCTCAAAAATTGCATTCAAGATTTAATCTCTCCTTGAAAGAAACTCGAAAAACAAAACCACAGCCACCTTGTAAGTGGTGCATTAACATGCCTTACAAATTAATACACAATAATTAACACCAAGCATACAAAGACATCAGACAAATATTTTAATAGGGATTCCATTATTATTCATTGAAATTCATCTGGAACTGAACACTGCAAGACCATGAACACAAAGAAATACAACTCAAGAGCCTGAATACTGCCTAGCAGTATAATTTTCACCATCATTATTACAATCCAGAGAAAAGAAAGATATAGGAGAAATTAAAAAACCATCTCCTTCCACTGACACCTGTTTGTTCCTAGAAAAATATCTGCAAGTACTCAAACTGAAATTGCGAGAATCTGATTTGATCTAGACTCAAATGGTCTGCAAAATCAGAATCCTCATTCCGAGACCTTTCCGGCGATATATGATAGTCCATAGTTTGGACGAGATTTTCCCTCTGAATCTTCCATAACAAACTCCATCTCCCGTGCATATTTTCAGTTTTGAAGATCTGAAATATTTGCATTAATTCAATAGTTTGACTATTGAATAATATTTCAATTTAATGTTTTAATCTCACGGATTCAATAGCTTTTTAAAAATCATGTTAAAACCCCTTTTCAAAAATGACATGTGGCAGCCACTGATTGGCTTGCAAATCTACTGGGTGCCATGTGTCTGAGGTGACAAGTGGGCCAATGGCTTATTTGCTTAATGGTTAGATGGTGATCATCTTCCCATTAAGCCAATAAGCAAAACCTTAGATCCTTTTGAAATTGCTCACTAGTTAACTCTTTATTTTTTGTGATGAATTTAATTGATTATTTCAATTAATTCATTATTTCCCCAGGATGAACTAGAATGTGACACTTGTCGCAAGGGCTTATTTGCTTATAGGTTAGATGGTGTGCATCTTTCCATTAACCTAATAAGCAAACCATTGGATCTTGTGGAAGATGCACACTTTTTAACTCTTTGCCATTTGTGATGAATTTAATTGATTATTTCAATTAATTCATTTTTCCTTACAATGCACCAGCATGTGACACTTGTCGCAAGGGCTTATTTGCTTATAGGTTAGATGGTGTGCATCTTTCCATTAAGCAAATAAGCAAACCCTTGGATTTTGTTGAAGTTGCACACTAGTTAACCACTTGTTGAAAGAATTTCAAAATAAAAAATATTATGAAATTTGCACATCTCACCAGAATGTGCCAAGTGTCACCCTCTGATTGGTCCACTTGGTGCCACATGTCAATTTTTGATTGGTCCTTTTGAACGGCACTGCAATTGCGCCACTTGGCGCCTACTAGGTGCCACGTGGTGTCCTCTGATTCACTGACCGCCATCTGGGCACCACTTGTCATTTGTGTTTTTTCGTCCAAAATATGGGCCCCACCATGCACTAAGTTTCCAACCCAAGAGGCCCACCAAATGGCCTCTTGGTTCTTTTACTTATTTCATGTATTGTGGGTTTTAGTATATAAATACTAAAAACTGCTTTCACCCACTGAATGTGGGATAAATGCCTCTTCATTTCTCAAACTCTCAAACTTCCTGTAGATGTTGCTCAGCCATGGCAATCTTTTATTGTTGTCTAAGACTTTTATATTGCTCCATGGAGTTGGGCTCCCCTTCCTATGGATGCACATTTGCAATTTAAAGTTTTCAAACAAACAAATTCATCCTCCAAAATTGCTGGTTTTTTAAATTTTATTATTTTTTTCCAATAATCAGAGAACCGTAACTTTTGATTGTCAAACTGGGTTTCTCTGAACTTTTTTTTGTTTAGTGCATGCATAGTCATCTAAAACATATTAAAAATTCAGCCCAACCCAGTTTGTATTTTTTGAGATACAGCTAAAAACGTGACTGGTTGACTTATTTGAAAAACATTTGGGCAACTTGTCTGAAATATTTTTTTTTATGTTCTCTTCCACAAACTCATGCACTAGCTATCCGTCATTTGTATTTCAAAAAATTTTACAAAATGTTGCACGCACAATGGAGTCACTCAACAAGAACAAACCAAGGTGCATCAAAGATTTAAGCATATCATTCACTTTTTCCACATCTCTGCAAGACTGCCCAATGATACCAACTGGCCTCTGGAACTGGCTTCAAAAACTGACAAAATCGGGTAACCGGGTTTTGGCGATGGGCACACACATCCTATGATTGACATTCTTCCATACTGTAAAGCGATAGCTGATGAAACCATACAGGTGAAAAGATTTTAATCGCCCAAGTCGCCTCTTTACAACAATTCTGCAAATTTCCTTGTCCAATAACGATGAACTGCATTTGGTTTCGACTTTGAAAATAAGTCAAATGACCTCTTGAGAATTTGAGCCTCTGGATACTGGAAATATGCTATGTGGGTGATACAGATCCAGAAGGGCGCCTCTTGAAAATTATCCAGGCACATTTGGCGACCCCTCGAAAGTAGCCACTTGGAAATGCAGAAAACAGGAAACATGAAGAATATCGATTTCTGCAAATGAAAGGAAACTTGAAAAGTGTGCAAACAAAACCCTCAGGATCTGAGACCTGGCAAACTTGAAGTAAATTTTTCCTACAATTCAGGAAAACCATTTTCATGATGTGACCAATCATAGTATTCAAGATATAACCTCACAAACAGGGCCTCTAACCAAGTTGTGCAACTGATTTGCATCAAAATATTAGAAACTGCAAACGGAATCGGATTGGCAAATTGGACAAACAGATTTATCATGACCTAAAAATCATCAGGATAGCACATTGCCATGCCTAGAATATAGGGGATCTTTCAATTATCCATTTCACTCAACCGGGTGTGAAATTGTAAGACCTCAAAGTAGGTCATTCAGAAATCTGCATCTGACAATTTGGCACACTGATAGAAACTGCAAATGGAATGGGCTTAGCAAACTGACCAAATGGACTTGTCATGACCTAAAGACTGAGGATTAAAAAGTATTTGACCTCTGCAATGGAGTATAAAATGAATTTTTTCGATTAGGTCATAAGGTCAAAAGTTATTGTCAATCAAACAGGGGTACTCAAAATTCTGATCAATTACACAATGCATGATAACAACAAACTACCAACTTTGAGGGGTTTGAAAACTAGTCAAAACATATCGAAATGACTTGGGATTCGAAACATAGGTTCTCTGATACACATACTCAACATCCCCAAAGTGGCAGGTCATGAAACATTTCTTGGTGCAAGACATTCAAAGGCAAACTAGGCCAGTTACAACAGATTGACACTTCAGCATAAATGCAGATTTTGACAAGTGCCTAGAACAAGACATAACGAAATAACTCAAAACTTGAAACCAACGAACTGAGATGTCTTCAAATGTCAAAACAAAGGTGATGAGTACTTGACATGCATGGAAAACTTCAGAATCTCATCAAGGCAAACAGGCTCAAAGAGCACTTTAGGGGGTTAAAATGCAAAATTTTAACATGGTACTTCAAAAACCCTTACTGCTTTTTTTAGTCCCAACAGGACTTTAGAGGTAAAATTGAAAAATCTTGGTGTGAAGTGGAGCTAGGGATCTAGAATAGTGAGGACCAATGAGCATGAGAAATGAAGTGGCAGGGAGTGATGAAAAAATGGGTTTGAGGATAAAAATATAGAATGCATTAGGATTAGGATAATATAAAATTTGTTAATATCCCAAAGAAAATGAGATATAGAGAAGAGATAGAATGGGATGGTGCATTGAAGCGACTTATGACCTCCTTGACAACACACTTCATTAAAATCTTCAATGTAGTTTGAGTCTCGGTACATAGCCATTTTGGGTGCATAGATGATAGCATGAAGAGAAAGTGAAAATGAACACTTGAACTGCATGTAAGGTAAGTAGTAAAAGGACGCACATGGAGTGTGGAGAAGGAATTCAAGGGGATCAAGACCTTGCGGAGACTAGGAAACTCAAGAAGATAAAGAGTTACAAGGAGTTGAGATTCTTAGGGAGACTAGAACTACGAGACTTCGTCCCTAAGTCTCAATTCTACTTGAAATCGTGTAGCGTAGAAAATCATAAAGACATCGAAAAGCACTCATTATCATAATACACTTAACTTTGTAAGCACATGGGTTTCTAAATGGAACATATCAAGGCACAAAAAACTAAAATTGGCAAGGACTTATCCTTATTTTTATATTATTCTAATGGGGTCCCAACAAGTCCATAAATAGGATCTCTCTTGTTCTCTAAATCCATTCATGGTTGAGGATGCATTTGTGCTACCCAAGCATTCAAGTTTTTTCTTTGTTTTTTTTCGTAGCCTCCATTAGTATTGGTTCCCCCCTAATTAAGGAGATCATATCCTCACCATCAAAAGACAATTTTGATTATGAAATTTTTTTCATAAATAGATAGTTCATGGCATTTTTCTTCTTTTCTTGATGACAATTATGATAAAAGTCCATAAATTACACTACAAAAAAAGACAAAAAGATCGAACTCAAAATATTCAAATTTAGATCATATGTTCCTTCATTACTGTATTATATGATCCTACATTGCCATCTTAAAATGGATGCAAACAAAATAAAACCTCGACAAAAATTATATAATTTTGTTGAATGGACTTGCACAAAATAATTCATTTATTATCGCAATATACTTGAACTTTCAAAAGATATATGGATACATTTATATAACTCTTAGTTTTAATATTATATATAAAGGGCTAAGCCCCATTGACCACAATTGTCGATAATAAGAAGAAGAAAAATGTAGTGTCCCGAGTCACAACTCCAAATCAACTTTGTCACTTTATCGACAAATCAATGGTACCTTTAGTGGTGCGATTGGTCGTTTCATAAAAAGAGTGGGATACAAGATAAATTATATAGATTGTTTTAAGAACTTTTGGCAATTTCTGTAATCGATTGAATTTTTTTTAATACCCCCAAGTCAGTCTACTTACAGTGTCCGATTGTCCGATTGTGAAAGAAGTCACAAGTTGCAGCTGCATCTTGTCTAATAGATTTTCTTAATTGCTGAACAATATAATAGAAAAGGCTTTCCATTTGAGATTATATTCCCCAATAAGTAAATGGTACTATGTTCTCAGTTCAAGCCCATAAAAAACACATGATCACTCAAAAATACAACATTATTTAGCTCCCACCAATTTTAAGGATTTTCAAACAGTTGTTTAACTGTTTGAATAAAAAAATACATTCTGTTGCTGATCATTGAAGATAAGAGACTATGAAATATATACATGTATCAGCCATTGATCGAATAGGAAAAGAATATATTCTTGATACCCTTCATAAGGACAAATAAAAATAGATATATGGGATACTCTTCATAAGGAAGAGACGATTAAGGAAATAAGTCATTTATGATTGTTGCTGGTATTGGCGAAATAGCCAACTAAAATGTAAAACATAAAGAGGGAGTTGAAAAAAATGCTAAGTGTCCCTCTTCGTAAGCTATATGTTTTAGTTTTCTGTTTAGACGTTGCCATTGCTGCTAACTTCTACAAATTAACACTATATGGCATAACATTATATTTTATTAAGAATAAATAATCTTTATGTCATTCTAAAATATATTATATATGATATACATATTTATACATATACATATTGATTAAGTCTCTGTTAAGTGAATATATATATATATATATATATATATATATATATATATATATATATATATGTGGGATAAAGAATCTTTATATAGTCTCTTATGTATATTATATGTTAATAAGGATGAAATCAGAATTATCTATAAATAATGTATATATCGAAATGTTCTATAATATATCTTTGAATGATCTAATATTTACATCTGTAATATATACTCATTAGTAATAATGGAGTGATAATCATGTGTGTGTGTGTGTGTGTGTTCATGTTACTATTTAGTATCTGAAGAGGAAGGGACTGAAGTGTTTCCAAAGAGGGGTAATCTAAATCCAGCCAATAGGATGATTCCCAAGATAGGGTAGAGATCAGCCTCCCTTACACCTTAAGGGTGTGGTCCCAAGATAAGACAAGGGCTTAGATCTGTAAACATTGAGGGAGCCTATTGTGTTTGGTCTCTAAGTGCTTTGGTTACATTCATATCTTCTCCCCTCTCAAACTGAAGTGGTAATAAAATCAGCATTGACATTAAGAATTATAAATAGTAAAACAACCAGATTACCTAATATGTTTTAGCATGATCAATGAACTATTTTTCTTACTTTGAACTATGGAGTAACATAGATTTGATTCAATGCAACTTAGTCCATTCAATTTAGACCATAAGAATATTAAAATGGGTTAATTCTAGTTATAATAGACCTAAACCTATTATAATTCTGCAGGAATGTTCAATAAAAATAGAACACAAATGCAATCATATTGCCAAGTAGACAACAGTATCTAAGAATCCAACCTAAAAAATGCAGGACTCTGCCCTATTCAACCTCACATGCTTCAAACTTTCAAAGAGAAAAATATTATACAAAAGATTTAATATATTGAATACAGAGAATATTTTTAGAGAGAATCTTTCATACATGTAAGGCTAAATACAAATTTCCTTACAATCTGTTATTAGATACATTGGGCTTTCCAGCATTTGGAACTCCAAATAACAATAGATACATTAGGCAGTCCAGCATTTAGAACTCCAAATAACAAATAACATAAGCTGTTCAACTGTACCCATTATACTTTAAAGCTAAAAGTGACTTAAATTTTATTCAATAAACCTAATACTTTTCAAGTCCCTGAGCTGCAAGCATACAAGTCTAGGAGATACTACTATTCTGTGCTCTGAATACAAAGACAATACAAGCAATAAACCCTAACCATTTCAACAGTGTCTGCTAGCTAAAGCAAAAGGAGAGACTAATCAGTACAAACTCATAGTAAGGCCATTCAAACTCCAGCTGTCCATAATCTATTATCCTTACAACCCAATGGTCCAAAACACAGCTTCAACAATCATGATAATCTATTCTCCTTACCCATTCTCCTATGTCCTTGGTGTAGAACTGGAATTTCTTTGGGCTGGTGGGTTTTTCTACTGACAATACTCATTTCAGATACATGAACCTTTTTGCACCCTGAAAACACAGAGGCCATAAAACCCTTGGCTCTTCTATCTCTAACTGGGGAGATTTCCATCTCATTTACTGGCTCCCTCCAATGAACTCTGTGCTTTGTTTTGGTGCACTTCATTAATGGCCCCTCCATTAAACTTCTGTAATTCTTGAAATCGCTAAATTTGTTTTCTGCATATGGTGAGATAGGGAGAGATTCCACTATAAAGTTGTAAGTTCTTAGCTGAAGTCTTTTAATGAGGCATTTTATGAATTGTTCTCCTTTTTGCTTTTACTTTTGAAATGAGTTGACAAACATCCTGTCCATTCAGGAGACGTGTTTCAGATAAGAACGAGTCATCTTTGCATTTTGCTAATGGTATTAAAAATATAGTAAGGATGTTGACCATAACGATAAAATATAAAATTTATTTCTTGTGATATCTTTCATGGTTGGTTGGATGGTAAGATTTAACAAGGCCGTCTGGAGAAAAGCAATTATTCTGTCTCTATCTGAATTAAAAGATTTTGACAACGCTTCCATTTTGAATGGTTTCAAATCATATAATGATTTAGACTCCAGAATAATTTAAAGAAAATTTAAAATATGCTTGTATATGACATTCTTGCCATTATAGTTGTGCACAACAGAAATGCACAAATGTAGATGATAGGATTGTTTTAATATTGTATTGTTTAAAATATTACAACTTTACTTTTATTTGGACGCATTTAACCTGTCTCCTTGTGTAATATAAATATAATAATGTCAAAATCATGCAAGAGCATGAAAAATATACCATATTTTGTAATCTTATAAGCGTGTCTCTTCTTCTACATGGAAGATACTAACATTAAACTCATTCAGATTTGACGAAGTCATTTGCACGGAGTATGGTGAAAATTTTATATCTATGTCAATTTTTATTGAGTTTTGGATTTATATTGATGAGATATAAATTATTCATTTGTTATTTTGTAGATTTTTTTTTTTATCACATTTCTGATTTATACTAAGGATGAATGCTAGAATCTTCTTAACATTTTCTTTGTCTTCACAATAGATCACAGAGTCTGATTTGTAACCTTGATGTATAAATCTCAGACAATCAAATCCTGAAATAACGAATGAATGTTTGCATGGATTGTGGAGATCTGATAGAATATAGACTAGCACTTGCACCAGAAAGGGGTGCAAGAGATAAGCCGATAGAGAAATATATTTAAGTTAATAATTTAAGGAGACATTATTTATTATTAATTTGATCAGGCAAATACTTACACACAATCGAAATCTGAAATAATCTCTAGTAGTTCATGGAATGTTGAAAACTAATGCATTTGATAGGCATATACTATCAAAGCATTTTCAACTGACAAAAGAGTCATGATAATGGTGTGCAAGTAGGAGAATTTGAAGTCCATGTCTTGAAATTAGCAACAATAGCTATGGATGTGGAGGGTTCTACGGTAGTTATGAAATTTTTAACGAATCTCTCATTTATGACATAACAAAGAGTGTTGGTGTATTGAAAAATGGGGTGAAGAGCAATGAGGATATGATAATATACATAAATGTTGCAATCTCTGTTGAGAACACTATTTCAACTCCTTGATGTTTGTTTTTCCACCATAAGAGAACCTTTCTAATATGCCTTCGATAAAATCAGAATTGTTTTAAAACCATTCAACCCTTGGCTTTGACATTTAGTTAAATTTCTAGAGTTGTTTGAATTTTCTTTAAACATAAATTGAACCTTGATTTGTATGAATGCTGCCTAGTATCTTTGTTTATTGAATTAACTAATACAATCTTCATGACTTGGGAAATACTTAATAAATGTAATGGTAAAATTAGAAACGAGAACTATTCTATAGCTAGAACAAGTACCATTAATAATAAATGAATACCTAAAATCACCTTCACACACTGAGCAACAAGTACCAATAAAAGAGATGTCTAACATTATCTTTCAATAAGATTAGGCCAAAGAAATATACTAAATTTTGTTTAACTGCTAAGTAAAGATGTGTAAATGCAAAAAAACTAAATAAAAATTATCAACCATAGAATCAATTGCTTCAAAGTAGTTCTATTAAAACTTATTTGAATTGAGTTTGTTGCTTCTAAATCTTTGTGAGAAAATTTCAAAGTTCTTACAAGTATTCAGAATCATAAGTCTATGAAAAATGAACTTTTTACTATTTTGCAACAAAAGTGTGGTGGAAACATGATAGAATACATCATAAAAAATGTTGTCTACAATGGCATTTCTTTCTAAATATATAAAGTTAACAAACTAATCTTCTTATTTCAAGAAAGAAGTACTAGTCAGGGCACAAGCTTGTTTATCAAGACTCTGATAAAAGATCCTACATAAAAATAGTTTGAAATTTTTATTAGATAATTTGACCACCCATCTATTATCTGGTTAAACTAGGTTTCATTTTTTCCCCATAAATTATGACCTTTTAGAAGTATTAAAAACTCTCATCCATTAGTACATTCTAAAATGAATTTCTTTACCTTATTAATATAACTTTCAAGCATATTCTGCAATCCATTACACAAAACTAATTTTAAAAAATTAAATATCAAAATAAAAAATTTGTTGTTTCTGTTGGTAGATTAGAGTGATATATCAATGTCACTGAGATTAACTTGGACTGATTCAGGAATCAATGGAATGGAATACTTACAGTAATGGATCCTTCTCATTGAGAAGAAACATATTCCCTCTATCAGTTGTACGAATAGAAGAACACCTAAGAACACTTATTCTCATAGTTCTAATATTCTCTCCAATAATTCCAAGAAAAAAGACCTCCAAGATACACGTCCCTTATGTCTCTCATGGTTGCAACTACTTGATAAATTTAGTAAATGCATCCTAGTAGTCACATTTCGACAATTTTCATCTCAACCCTCAATTCTCTTCTTAATCTTAGAGAAATCCTCTCATTCCCTCTCAGTCATCTTTCATCATTGATCTCTCCATTACATCTTAACCATCTATTGTCTCTTCCAACAATCTATAAAATAAGGCACTCTCTCATCCATTCCCATATATCACACTTTGAACTATGTATATGTTGTTGACATAGACAGCTTTCAAGTTTCAAGCAAAAATGAAAAATCAACACAACATAACATTTTCTTTGATTGATTATATTAGCATCTCGTTTGGATTCCATTTTGTAAATAAAAGGTATCAGAACTATACTTTGGGATCTCAATGCTAAAATCGAAACATGTATCCATTTATTTTTTATTCTAGATACCCTTAATTTACAAAATGGGTACATGTGTGTCTATGTAACGGGTTAAACCCTTTAAGCCATATTTTGTACAAAAATTCAAATGCATAATTTGAGAGGAGTTTGGGTAGTATGAATAAGGTTATGTATTGCTGATATTGGCTCTTGTTCTATTTTGTTGTGTTCTAAAAACCTTGGGTATCTGTTGAAATGCTGGGACAGTATTTTGCATGTTATATTTGGCTTGTTTTTTTGTAGTAGTTTGTGATTGCCCTGTTTTGGAAATCTCATTCCTATCTGAAAAGCCCTTAATCTAGTTTGGGATTGCTCATGGTTCTTTTTATGTTTTCTTGTGTCTTGGACTCTTGTAATCATTCTTTTCTTGTACGTGTTGCAGTTTTGAGACTGTATTTTTCCTGTTATATTTGGTTTGTTTTGGTAGTAATTTGGAAATGCCATATTTTGGCTATGGAATTCCTATCCTATCTATGAAATACAAAATATTTTAACATGTTAGAGAATTTACAATCATCTTTCAACATTTTACCCTTCTTTCCTTGCATATGGAAATTTGGTTAATGAAGCATCATGTCTAAACACATTGAAATGAGGGTTTAATCAAGAGTTTTTCTTTTGATTTGTTTACCGAGAAGGCTTTTTTTTGGAGAAAAGGAATGATACTGCTTTACTCCTCGGGACAGGAAGTACCCAAATGGATCTAAGCCTAACAAGGTTGCTGGTATCGGATACTGGAAAGCCACAGGGGCTGATAAAACTATTGCAATAAAAGGAGGAAACAAGAGAGTGGGCATCAAGAAGGCACTTGTTTTTTTATGCTGGGAAGGCACTAAAGGGTATTACGACCAACAGGATCATGCATGAATACCATCTTGCAGACATTAATAGACTTGCAAGGATGAAAGGTTTCTTAAGGATAAACGACTAATTTCATATTTCATTTTGTTCAAGTCAATTTTGGGTGAGATAGAACGAAGAACTGAATGCTAATTTTGCTTCAGGGAGTTAGTATTTAGTTTTCACAGATTGTCAGTTTCAATAAAATATAAGGGTGTGTGAGGAATATAATGTGCTCTGGATATTGGACAGGGAGTAGGGAAAATCTTCTTACCTAGTGCACTAAAAATTATGATCTGCTCTTTCTGAAAAAACTGTCTTTAGTGTAATGACTACTCATGGTGGGTGACTTGAGATAATCAATAAACATATGGATCAAATCTCACAAAATTTGAAAATTTTGGGCATTTTGGACTCTTTGTCTCCATCTATGTCAATGTTCCTTGTCAATCCATTGAATGAATTTATCAAGTAATCGCAGCTTGTAGCAAGATAGATCTTGCAAAATGAAAAGCTTTAAGTAAATGAGATCACATTTCATTACTCAGAAATATAAGTACTTAGGAATTTATTAACTATTCTAAGCTCAGGGCCAGGCAGAAAAAGCTAGACATCTATAGATTAGCAGTGCTTAATCTATAAACCAACAAAGTATATATCTTATTATGAAAAAAAATCCATTCAACTGTTACACAGGGTATAGCCTAGAAGAGAAATATGTCTTTGTAACTATAATATAATCTGCATACTATACGCCCTCAAATACAAAAATTATCTAAAACAAACAACCCATTAAATGCAAACCAAAAAGGACTCTACAGATCAAATGTATTTAATTCAGGCTACTTCCATAGATCAATTGATGCAGACATCTTGTTCCCCTCGCCATAATGTTGTTGCTACTTGGGAGACTCGAACCTTCGACATACTAGTAGACTGTAAGTACACTATATTTCCATTTTGTCATAAAGAGAAACGATCGTTTACTCCGCCGTAGGTAGAGGGATTTGAACCCTGGTCTTACGGGGACTCGATCTCGGGAAAGGGGTTAGGGTCTAATTATTGCTCGGGCATAAGTTGTGTGATTTTTCCTTCTTCCGCAATCATACCCTGTTCTGTAATTCTAAGCCAAATGCAAACAGTTGTAAAACTCGCAACCAAACTGCGTCGCAGGAATCATACCCTGCAAATCATTGTGCAAAACATCAAAAGTACTGAGGCGCACTGCTCCTCTAAGATCGGAAAATGTGTCGTTGTAGTGCACCTGTAGCTTTTGCTTCGTCCGCTGCCTCAGCTTTTGAGTGGGGTCCCGAATTGAACCCATGACTCCTCAGAGGCAGGCTATTTCTTCAGGACCGACAGACGCATTGTGAATATTTCATAACTAGACTTCAGGTGTTGTATACCTCAGCTATCTTCTGAAGCAATTTTATCGGCTCAAAAATTATGACGGGAGCGTTCAAACAAATCTGGCTATTAATCGAGTCCCGCGTTCTGTATTTAAGAATATCTCTAGCAGTAATGGAAAAAATCAAATCCAAATCCAAATCTTTACATTAAAATCAAATCCAAATCTGTCAAGCAAAATAAAATCTCCGGCAGATACATTTGTTTACAGTGATCAGAAACTGTTTGTTAAAACCGGTTTACCATAACCATTAACGGAAACCTGTTTTAAGCGTCAGACAAGTTTAGGGTGAAATCCCCACTTATAATAGCCTATCGGCTAATTAATATTTGAAAAAAAGTTAGTTACACAAAATGATTTAACCAATCAACTCAACCACTTGGCCTCTTACACTAAAATTTTGAAGACTGTGTTGTGTAAATTTAAGTCATATAACAAGTATAGAAAGAAAAATAACACAAATATAAAATAAATAATATAATTAGCCGATAGGCTTTATATGGGGAGAAACCATTGATCTGAAAATTGTTTCACACTAAATTTTAGGTTGCCAGAAGAATTTTTGAGTTGCCGTAAAGATTCAGACACTTTTCCATTCCTGTCAGATATATTTATAAGCATCGATATAAGATAAATACAAACCCTTGTGGTGTGGTTGCAGCAAGGGGGATAAATTTCATGAAATGTGCGCTAATCTATTTGACGCAGATCTAATTTCATCTTTCAAAAAATCTTTCGATGATGGAGCCCCTATGCCGAACACTGTCTCCGCTTAGAACACATGACGTGGTAGAGCCATTCATTATTTCTACTCACAGAAATCTGCTCAATCAGCACCCACTTCACAAGTTACTTGTCCCTCACTTTCACACCACCATTGGACATCAATCATGCAACTTGTGAAAGCTTGGTAAATGCAGAAGGGGTTTGCCGCAGGGTTTCGAGGCTACGGTTCAGCAATTTTTAGGTTAGGTTGAATAGCTCCCCAAGACTCCCAAAAAAATTGCATCCGAAATAGCAAATCTACTCGGCCCTCAACGCACAAAATATTTCATATATAATGGTGGGGCAGGAGCTCTACTCACATCTAGCGGGGTATTATAACTATTGAAGCAAACTCCTACCCAATCTGACACACATATAAGGCCAATCGAAGGGTTATTCCTTTAATAAGCAACGTAGAATGGGCCAAGCGAGACAGGTCGGGCGTTCCGGGCCAATCCCGACGAGGTGAACAATTATACTAATCTTCTTTGGATCAATAAGGTAGGGCGAATGATCCAGGATACAGGAATAGATCAGGAAAACACATTCTCTGGAAAAGCCATGAAGATGAAGAATAAGAATTCATTCACTGAGGCAGAGCATCTCATTTAGATTAATCTCTGCTACATTGACCTCTCATTCTATGCTTCCGCTTCTTCATCTCGGCCAAAATAACAACAGGAAATTTGGTTTTTCATCTAGATTTACAATAACATTCTTCGAGATTTAGCAACAAATCTTACAGGTGGGTCAACAATAAAATCAACAGCAACTGGCCCGAATTAATTGCCCCAATTTTAAACTTGTAAAGACGCACAACCAGTTCAATGCGATCATAATTTGTAGAGGGAGAGACATCTTTACCTAAATTGGGTAGACCTCTGGCTAGCTGAATTTCCTCCTCTGTAATCTACAGTTTTTACCCAACAATCAATTGGCCATCCACAACGAAATCAATGAGAGAAGAGTAGATAACAGTGTCGCTTCTATATGTGACAGCGTTCAAGAATGGAAGAAGTGGTGCCACATGAAATATAGGCTCTCTGCATTTATTTCATGGACCTTCACATTTGGCTGCCCGATTTTGCCCTCCTGCATCTCGTTGTAATTCTTTAGCTTACTACACAATAGGTGTAGATGCGTCCATTACAACTTCATTAATATTTAATTAGATCTACTCATTTTATTTAATTTTTTATTTCTCCTCCATAATAATTAAATTTTTAAAAATATTTATATAATATACTTATATTAAAATACATATATTAAATAATAATATGTATAAAATATGTTAAAATATATATTTTTTTAAAAAGATAAAAATAGACATTTTGACAAGGATATCTTTGGTCATTTTTAATATATTATTAAGAGTGGTACAAACAAAGCATAATTATTACCATTCTCTCACTCTAAACAATGGCACGTGTCAAGTAAATACTAATACCATTTTGTTGTTCTTATATATATATATATATATATATATATACTCAATTTGATTAGTCTATTTTTAGGAGTCTATTTTTTCCCTACTATAATTTTTTTTATGATTCCTCTAAACAAATTGAATTTATACTATAATATTTTGAAAGACAAAAATGTTAAAAGACTTTTATAAGAACGTTTACTTTTGAATTTCTATTTTAAATATAAAATTATAAAATTGTACATTGAAATTAAATATATTATATATTTATTAGTTAATTATCAAATAAAATTTATAATATTTTATAATAAAAATTATTATTATAGAATTATATGTTTATATAATAATATAACAATATAATAATATAATAATATAATAATTTTTAATTTTTCTATCGGCTTTACCCTTGCATCTATTTTGATGAAGCGCTAGTATAAAACATGTGTGTGGGGAAAACTCTTTCAAGAAAAAAGCCCCCCACTCCAAAGTAGTCCAAAGTATTATTTAGTAAATAACATAGCTAAAATATACTTATAGAATAAGTATTTGGAAGTGTACCACCAGTGAAAGATCTAAAGATATTCTCACAAATTAGCGATATCTACAATGCTCTCAGGTAACCTTCATCTTAAGAACCCAATATATAGGAGATATAATGTGTTAAACTATTAAATAGATATTAGAAAATCATAAATCAAAACCAATCAAAAAATAGTGCTCAATTTTGAATCTCATGAAAATAATAACATAATCCTTCCACTTACCTTAACCTTGTTATAATCCACTTATCAAATAGGTTGTTCATATTTCTTCCATTATCTCTAATAAAAAATGTGTAATTGTAGAGCATTTAACAAGATGATTGTGCCATTTTCTTTCAAATTGTGGAGTTTGAAGACACCTACATAATCAAAACCCCTTGGTAGTACCCAGCAACCCAAAATATTTATTTTGGTCGAAAACAAACTCTATAGCTCAAACATTGATTTTTTTCTATTTTATAACTCAAAGAATATAATTTTTATAAGTTTAACATTAGGATTAAAGTTGATTCACATTTCCCAACATTATCCTACTTGCTAAACACCTTTAAATATTAAAGGAAGTATTAACACCATGATCTAATTGCTAGATGTTGCAAAATCATAGAATTATAGTGTCATGCAGTATAATAATTTGTATCTCTTTACTATTTCGCACTCTATTTGGGCCTTATTCTACTTTAAATCTTTATTATTAATCCCACAATTAAACTACTGTTGAATACTTAGATTAATACCAAATCTAAGATCAGAAATTTGACAATCGTGATATCTTTTGGAGTCCATATTCTGGTCAGACTAGGGCACTGAACACCCATGTCCCACTAAAATTTACCAAAATTGTAGCCAGTGTAAGGGTCGGCCTTCACAATTTGAGCCCATGTCTTCATTTTGTATCCAACCATTTTATGTTAACCTAAACTCAAAAATACCTTGTGAGCCCAATACAAAGCACATCATCTATCATTCACTATGTTAACTTTAATAAGAAACAATCATTAAAGAGTAGATTTTATTATAAAGAGAAGTAGATTACAAGTATTCAATATTCATTTGTGAATTCATGTTTGATTATGTTTTGTGACCATGTTATTTCACTAACACACAAAGGACTTATCTAAACAACATGAGATCACCACAATTTCCATTCCTAAGTTATAATTATTTAATTTTAATATTTTAATTATCATCTAGCTTCTATACTTCTTAGGATAAGCTCTCTTTTTCATCAGTCATAATTGTTGTGGAAGTAGGAACACCAACATTGGATTTTACTTCGGCAAGCCCCTATTAAAGAAAAATGTTTTTTTTTTTTTCTCATTTTCATGTGTGTAGGTTAAGATCTAATAGTAGAAAGTGTTGCAGGAGTGCAAAAGATAAAGATAGTCAGTTTTTGATAATAAAAATTTAGAAACACTAGGAATAGGACTTCTAGCATTCATATCCAACACATTTTGGATACATTTTTTGGAGATAGATCTATAGGACCTCCTAACTTTTTTTCCTCTTTATACTAGTTTGGAAACCCCCTAGACTAGGGTAGTCGACAAACCAATCCTACATTTTTAGCTCTAGATTATGGCTACATGTTGGACTCTCTATATCTTATTTCTAGATAGAGCTCCTATGTTGACTTTTTATTGTGTAATTTATTGTTTATGTCAAAAATCATCATTTTCCTATCATATTACCTATTTCATTCACACACACTTCACAATCACAATTCTATTACAACAATAATACATAATCATATTTTTTAATCTCTCCTATTAGGATTGTAGATTAACCTATATATGTTCCCAATGATATGTGTTAAACATTTGAGATTTTAGTTTGCATCCATAAACCTAGGATTTCATTTCCATACATATTTGACATGCCTTGCATTGTATATAATTTCATATTTGACATGCCTTGCATTGTATATAATTTCATATTTGAATTTCAAATTTGAATTATTTTCTAAGAAATTTTAGATTTTTTTTATGGAAAGTGTGTCTAAGTTCTATATATTAGAATATAACTATTCACAAAAATTAGATGAGAATAAGATAACACCTCAAAGTCGCATAGGTAGCACCAAGAAATTAAAAACACATAGGTAAAGCTCAAAATAGGAAACTTGGGTAGTGTCCAAAAGTTGAGAAATCAATGAAAACAACACACTTAATAGACAAGAACACCACTAGTTGGCAGCATAGGAGATTCCTTGTCATAGATAGCATTCCCTGTACATCAAAGTGGTCAAAGGTGATGTCAAGGAGATACCACCACTCATCAATATAATCTATTTCAACAATACCAGATAACTAAGAGGGGGGTGGGGGGTGAATCATTTATCCCAGAACACTTTCAAAATTATTTGATCTAGTATCAATATTTATTCAATCAAATAGATAAAAAATAAATGAACTTGAAAGCATTAAGGAAAACAATGCACAATGAAACCAAATTTACATGGAAAATATAATATGGGAAAAACCATGGAGAAGCTAATTCTCATGAATAAGAAAACCGGTTAAGGTGACACTAATTAAGGTGATTTTTACAATGAAGGCTCACTACCATAAATGCTCACTGTAGGTAGGCTCACTACCGGTCGAGCTAACTACCCTAAGTTCAAAACTAGCTATCATAGATGAAAAATGAGACACTAGATAAAAAAATGATAAAATCAATCCACCACAGAAATAAAAATAAACAACTACAACACATAATAATCAAGCTGTCTATTTTTTGCTCTGGCCTCTATTGGTCTGTTCTCTCTTTTAGCTTTGTTACGTTTTAGACTCGTCTTAACGCTTTTTTAACTATGTTTCAGGTTTCAGCAACCTTGTAAAACCTGTTTTACTTAATCAAAAACAATAAACAACTGCAACACATAATAATTTCTATGTTCTACTACCTCTGGTTACATACATTCACATAGAAAATAATGTTTGAATGTCTTCTTCTCAAGTTCACATTACTCGCATACACAAAACACTACACATTGAGAAAAATCATCCTTTACTTACACCATTCCATGTTTCCATATCAATTCATGTCACCCAAGCACAATATTAATTATCAATCTTCAAGGTTAGCCGAATAGCATTTGAAATAGGTCACCACAAGACATTCCCATAACGGATAGGAATGAAATGTGGACCACACCAAAAAATCCTCATTCAAAATAACATACTACCCAAACAACACAATAACCAATGCCAAAGAACACATTACAATGCATACTATGTTGCCAAAACATAATTGTCAATATACAGATCAGTTTGGATGCAAAAAGATGTAGCACAATACCTTACAATAGGTATGAGACCCAAATAAATATGACCAAAGATAGATCAATGTAGCATAATATTCAGAGCACACCAATTTTGGATCACCAAAGTATCAAACCAAACCATATCTAATCAACTAGAAGATATTGACATCAATGGAAATCATTAATGAAAATAATGATCACAAAATCATAATCCAAAAATCTCCCCCTTTGTCATTTATGGAAACATTCATCAAAGACCAAGAAAATAAATAAATATCTGCATCAAATCCTCTTTTCTTTTCCCCCTTTGACAATAATGACAAAGGGAAAAACATCCCCCTTAAAAGCTTACTCCGCTCCCCCTAAGAGGAAGCCCCGAAGCATTGATCTAGAAAATATTGAGCATATAATATCCTGGAACAATCCACACCCTAGTGCATATTAGTTTTGACTAGGAAGGGGTTGAACCCCCAACTTATGCTTGAGATGCTCAAAAGTATTCTTACACAATGGTTTTGAGAAAATATATGTAATCTACTCTTTTTTAGGGACATATTCAAGTTTTAACTCACTGTCCAAAACCTTCTTTCTCAAGAAATGATATCTAATCACAATGGATATATATATTTTTTCTAGTGTTGTACCATTGTTCGGAAGTTTTTATGGCACTGATGTTATCACACAATTGAAATCAATTCATAAAATGATATGCCAATATCCTTTAGTGTTTGTTTCATCCATAGTACCTGAGTGCAACATGAGGATGTTGTAATGTATTAAGCTTCAGTAGTAGATAATGATACAAAATCTTGTTTCTTACTCGACCATGCAACCAACCAGGAGCCAAGGAAATAAGCTCCACTACTACTACTCTTGTTATCAACATATTCGGCCCGATCCACATCAGTATAAGTTATCAAAATTAAATTTGAATCCTTGAAATATCATAATCTGAACTCTTTTATTCCTTTAAATTATAGTTGAACATTCTTTTTACTATAACATGTCATTCCTTCAGTTATTTCTGAAATATGGTTGCTAAACAAACAGCATACATAATATCTGGTCTAGAAGAAGTCAAATATAATAATTCTTGAATCATTGACCTGTACATACTTGCATAAGCTTTAGGAGAATCATAATCTTTTTTCAACTTATATTTGGTGGCAATAGGTGTACAAATAGGTTTGGAGTTTTCCAATCAAAATTCTTCAATAATTCTCTGGTATATTTGGACTGAGAAATTAAAATCCATTTGCTATTATGATTTACTTCTAATCTAAGAAATAAATTTATCTTATCAGTCATGGAGATCTCAAATTCTTGTTGTATTTCCTCTACAAATCTCCTCCACATATCGTCATTTCCTCCAAAAATTATATCATCAACATATATATTATAAAAATCAATATTTAATCTGAGTCAACTTTGTAGTATAAGTTACTGTCAGCAAATCCCTTTCAAAATTCCCATCCAATCAGATACGTGTCTAATCTACCATACCAAACCCTAGGATCTTGGTTTAATTCATACAATACTTTCTCTTAACCTGCAAAAAACATCTGGATCAATTTCTGAGTTAAATCTTTTTGGTTGTTCAATGTATACTTCTTCCTTCAAATATTCGTTCAAGAATGTTGACTTCAAATCCATTTGATAAATTTTTAAATCCTTGAAAGATGAAAAATCTTAAATATTTTGGTCGCTTCCATCTAGGAAACATGGACATATGTTTCTTCAAAATCAATACCTTCAATCTAAGTGTAACCTTTTCAAACAAGTATTGCCTTGTTCCTTTTTACCTTTGCATTTTCATCCCTTTTGTTTCTAAAAGCCCACTTTATTTTTATTACATTTTTGTTTGTTGGTTTTAGCTCAAGTTCCTAGATCTGATTCTTCTCTATCTGATCCGGTTTTTCTTCCATTTCTTTTACCCAATTCTAATCACTTGATTCTTATTCTATAGTCTTACGTTCAGTTTATAAGAGTAGACATAATAAAACTTATTGTTGATTATCTTTACTTCTTGTGATAATGTCTTTATTCTTATCTCCATTAGTCTAATTTTCTAAATGGTTTCTCTATACATACCTTTGGGTTTTAGTTGTATATGTTAGAGCCTTCTTTGTCTCTTCTTTCTTTTCTCCTTTTTCTTTTTCATCAGAATCATCTGATGCATATTTGGTATGCATGTCAATAACTCTCTAAATACCTTCATCAACTTTCACATTCGCACTTTCAACTATCTTGTTCAATCTCTTAGCATCGATACACTTTTCTTCTTGTAGGATATCCGAGAAAATATGCCTTCATTAGCTCTATTGTCAAATTTTCCCAGATTGTCCTCATCTCTCTTAATGTAATATTTTCTCCCAAATTTATTGAAGTACTTTACTATTGGAACTCTTCCATGCCATATCTCATATGATTTTTTTCTATACTTCCTTCATAAAAGTACCCAGTTAAGAGTATATACTATTGTGTGTATAGCTTCTCTTCAATAGACCTCTATTAAACCTACTTCTTTGATCATTGTTCTAGCTTCTTTTTAAATTGTTTGATTCATTTTTTCACTGCACCACTCTAATATGGTGTTTTAGGGGCATATAACTGTGTCTTAATGTGATGTTTCTCATATAAGTCATTTAATTCATCGGAAGTAAACTCTCCTCCTCTATCAGATCTCAAATATTTATTTTTCTATAAAATTAATTCTCAACTCTTGCTTTAAATATCTTGAATTTTTCTAATGCCTCTTCTCTTAAGAATGTTTTTTTATTTGAAAATAAGCCAAGACAAGTGGGCTGACCCATTACAGGAAAGAGAAAACCAACACAAGATGTGCAGTCACTTACAACACATTACCAGTAACAACACAAAATCAGCCAATACCCTTTTTAAATTTCTCTTAAGAATGTTACCCAAGTTAATTTGGAATAGTAATCGAATAAAAGCATGAAATATCTCTCACCTTGTAAGCCTCTTGTTCTTTTTAGACCGCATAGGTCAATGTGCATAAGATCAAACAAACTGGTAGATGAATGATCTTTTCCTTTAAAAGTTTCTCTTTTCTACATTCATTCTTGACATCCTTTGCAAATAATGTTCTTTGGATTTTTTAGTCTTGGAATTAGAGGAATAGGGGATAGAACTTATCCTTACCAAATTGTTGAAGTTAATGTGACACAACCTCCAGCACTAGAGACAATTTTCATAGGATTGCGATATTAAACATATTTTTGCACCTTCCAGATGATACATATTTCCACCTATCCTTCTTCCAACTACAATTAGAGTTATTGAATTCAAGCTGATCTCACAACCATCATCCTAAAATACAACATCATAACCATTTTTGCATCTGAACAACACTCAACAGATTATGATATAAACCCTTCATATAGTAAAAATTTTCAATGTTATGTTTTCCATGAAAAGTAATAGAACCAATTCCAAAAATCTGTGTTATTTGATCATCACTAAATCTAATAGGACCACCATCATAATTATAAAGTTTTAAAAACTTAATTTTATCACCAGTCATATGATTTTAACATCCACTATCAATCAACCATTGATCTCTATTTCTTCTAACATATAATTAATTATTAGTGTAATCATTAGACCACACAAAATTATTAGAGATATCGAATCTAGGTTCACCTTAAAAACCAAAAATAAGCAATCCTCTTGATCTGATACATCATCTGATATACTGGCATCTTCATTAACATAATAAGCCTTTCTATTAATTTTTTGAACTTTTGTTTGGTTCCCTTTTTCAGACACTTAGTAACTATATGACCAATATTTCCACATTTAAAATATTTAAGAGGTAACATACCTTTGTATTTACTAGTACCTTTCTTTATCTTCCTTGTGAAATTCTCTTCCAACTTATCTACACTTTCACTATTTGGATCATCCTCTGTCTTTGTGGATTTAAAGGTTGTTTTAGTTTTCTCCTTCTCTTATAGAAGTTTCCTCAACTCAAAAATGATCAGCGTACCAAATAGCTACTCTTTGGTAAATTTATTCGGATCATAAACTTCCTCAATAGTTGAGATCTTGTCGTTGTAACTCTCTGCTAAGGTCATCAGAATCTTCTCCATAATATCTTCATCTATCAGAGTGCCTTCCTACTTTTTGAATCCATTCACAATGTTGTCAACTGTCTGAAAATAGCTTGCAATATCTTCACCTTTTTCCCTTCTCATTTTTTCATATCTATGCTTAGCAGAAAACTTCTTTGATAATTTAACTTTGTCATTTCCTTCATGGATCTCTTTCAAATTTTCCCAAACTTCATAAGAATTATTCAATGAAATGACTTTTGTCAACTCATTCTTTAATAAATCACTAAATATATGATACCTCACTTTTTCATTCTCCTCACATGCCAAAATATCATTTCCAGAAGTAGGACCATTCATCAATACAATATATTTTGTCTCAAAAAATTTCCAAGTAGTGTAGATCAAGGAAATCAGGTAACCTCTCATCTACACTTTCTAGAAACTATAGTCACATCCATCAAACATAGGAATTGATAATTTTTGTGTCATTGGATCTACCTCAAGTAGTTAATCTCTTCTTTTAGGAATCAAGGCTCTATAATTGAGAGGGGGATGAATCATTAATCTCAAAATATTTTCAGACTTATTTGATCTAGTAGCAATATTTATTCAATCCGATAGATAAAATAAATATGAACTTGAAAGCATTAAAGAGAACAATGCATAATGAACACTAGACTTACGTGAAAAAAAAAAGATGGAAAAACCCATAGATAAGATAATTATCATGAATAAGAACACCAGTTAAGGTTATTTTTACAATCAAGGCTCACTAAAAAAAATGTTCACTATACGTTGGCCCACTTTCGGTAGGCTCACTATCGGTCGAGCTAACTGCCCTAAATATAAAACCAGCTATCACAACTGAAAAATATCTCACTACTGAAAGAATAAATTATAAGAAAGCAAATCCAGCATTGAAATAACAATCATCAATTGCAATGTGTAAGAATTTCTATGTTCGACTACCTTCAGTTGGATACATTGACATATCCAATAATATTTGAATGTCTTCTTCTCAAGTTTGCATTACTTCCATACACAACACACTACATGTCAAACAAAATAATCCTTTACTTATACCATTCTAGGTTTCCATATCAATTCATGTTGGCCAAGCACAATATTAATCATCAATATTCAAGGTTGTCCATATACAATTTGAAATAGGTCACCACAAGATATTCTCGTAGTGGATAGGAATGATATGTGGACCACACCAAGAAGTCCTCACTCAAAATATCACACTACCCAAACATCACAATAATTAAAGCCAAAGAACACATTACAATGTATACTATGTTGCCAAAACACAATCGTCGATATCTAGATGGATACGTACCCAAAAAGATATAGCACGATATGTTACAATAGGTATGGGACCAAAATAAACACAACCAAAGATAAATCAATGTAGCACAATATCTAGAGCATGCCAATTATGGATCACACAAGTATCAAATTGAACCGTATCCAATCAACCAAAAGATTTTGACATAAATGAAAACAATAATCACAACATCACATTCAAGTAGAATCCACATCTTTATCTCTATCCTCAAGAGAATGAGATCACCAAAGCTAGCCTAAGAAGCTATTTATAGTAGTTGCACTAGCTACCATCTTCATCAAAATAGGGTTGGCCATTGTAACTGCTAGTTGATGATACAAATCCCCTATAATTCCACCTATTGGGAAAACCTCCACCCAGAAGAAAGGTGGACAAAAACCTAGAAAAAGAACTTCCACTACTAGATTGGTTGCAAGGATCCTAGGAATAAAAGATTTGGGAGTATTGAGGAGAGGCACTTTAGCCACCTTGATAACCTCAAGGTGAAGACCAACTATAGAAGGAAGATCCATCCAAGAGAAGTTTGCAAAATTTACAAGGTTCATTTACCTAATGATCTATAAGTTCCTAGAAGTAGTCCAGCTCCTATACTACTTTATTGGTCTGGGTTTAGATCTAGTGCATCACATCATTACAAATAAAAACTTTACCTAATAAAACTAAAATACCAATATCAATAGAGTTGTGTGAAAATAAAATAAAATTCATATATTCCCATAATTAAAAGAGGATATCCACCCTAAGATCATGCCAGATTTGGGTAAAATTGGAGAGGATGCAAGGCCAATCCCCTAAGAGATCCATAAATGCGAATAAAATGGTTCTGACTTGAATGGGCAAAAGAATTCATGAATCTAATTCCATCAAATTTGAGTGTAGTGATAGAACCAAAAGATTTTTTTTGAAAAATATTGTCTAGCCACAGAAAGGGAAATGATGGTCAAGAATTCCCATGCACTGAAGGTGAGAGCATATAGGAAAGCCTTGGAAAAGAATATACTAAGTGAAATGGGAAAGATTAGGATCACTAATTGTAGACCATACATTGTGAAATAAACATTGATAAATAAACAAAGGTGATTGCAAATGGAGTTGAAGATTAAAATTAGGCACCACGTAAAGGTGTAAAGAGAGCCAATGGTACCCCAACAGAAACTTATAGTTGTGAAAGGTGGTGTTAGGATAAAAGTGCTAGTATTTCAACCAAATATTTTCTTAGTGAATATCAAATTTGTTTAGCATATTTATAGGTAGAGTAGACATGACAACATCAAATATCTATTGATCTGGCTAGAAAATCCATAACTGATCTTTCATATCTTTCCAAGAATGGAGATTCATAGTGACTCTAAAAAATAAGTTTTGAGGTGTATGAAATCCTCATTTGTGAAAATTCAAAGCATGAACCCAAGGAATATAGGAAAGGGGAAGCCACCAAACCTTAATAAGTGGAAACCTCCAAATATTGTGCTAATTGAAAAAGACCATCAGAAAATCCTAAAGTAGCCTCTGAGAACCTAGGATTGATAGCCTCCTAGGAACACCAAATACTTTTAGCCACAAAAGTGCCTTCAATATGAATAAAATATACCATAAAAATAAGGTTTTTAAATCCTATCCAAGTCCAAGTCGTTGAGTTGAGTAGATAGCTAGAGGAAATGGAATTTCTAAGAAGACCTTTCTAGGATTCATCTAAAGAAATGGTACTAACAATCCATTTAGTACACATGGCTAATATTTATCACCATGTTGACAAGAGACAAAGACCACCAAAGTCACGTTAGAGACAACAATTAACTTCTAGGTGACCCCATGAAAACTCTTATGGTCTTTCAAAGATGCACAAAAACAATCTCACAAAATATTTTGTATTTTATAATGGAGGGCTTAGACATAACCTAGCAAGAAGAGTAGTAAACATGTGCAACCCCAAAAATTTCAAAGAACACCTAAAATTTATTACCCAACGAGAACAGTTTGGTAAGCTAATCAACCAACTTTGTGGAAAATACAACACACATCTACTTCCTAAAAACTCTATCATACTAAAAGATATGATCATGAGGGTAAAAGTATAAACCTGTGTCACACTTTTATAAAGGAAAAGGACCACAACATGCAAACTGTTCAACTATAACGACATAAAAGGTGGCATTTGTATTTAGAATTTGAGGATGATGTAAACTAAATAAATATGTAAAAATGTATTAAGTTTATGTCTATAATTTTTTTTAAAATTTTTGAACAAGAATGTACATAGTTTTTTAATTTTTGAAGTCCATTTTTCTATTGCTGAAAACCGCTTAAAATCCGGGGTCTAGTTCCCTCCAAACAAGTATATGCAAATAATATATTTTTCCCCTAATTTCAAAATATGTTATAGATAAAATGTATAGCTAGCGTAGAAAAGAAGAAATATTGGTTTTCAATGTATATTTTCTTTGTTATAATTGCTCAAAGTTGAACTTATCTGAAATTGACAGTTTTCACCTCCCTCCAAATTTCCCCTATCGATTCTACACCATTCAGAAAAAAAATTACATATTCTTGAAGAGGACTCTCTCCTAGGTGATATGATTTACTATTTTTATATTTATTTGAAGCAACATCTTCTTGAATGTTAAAATACCTACTTGTTGTATTTTAAATTATAATATATTAGATCTAATCAAAATATTATAAACTTTATATGACAATAATCTTGACTCTGAGCTCTACAAAAGGCTATTTTTTAATATTTTTTAAAAATACCATTAAAAAGAGTAAGGGTTATTGAAACATCAATTTTTTGAAATAATTTTATTTCTTTGGTAATTGGGACAAAACATGCATTTAATAGACATTTCCAATTGGAAAAGTTTAACCGCTTATCTATCTTAGCTAGAATGAATCTAGCTAGACCATATGTTTGATGAAAATTAATTTTTATTTTGAAATATTCAAATTTAGCTGTGCTGATAAGTGGTCCTGAAACGTGACACAACTTTGTGCTATTACCCATGAAAGTGTATCAAAATTGAACTACACACTTCTAATTCACCACACATACTTCCAACTCATTCAAACTCAATCCACACTTTAACTCATGTATCCACACATCTATATATATCAACTTATTCATCAAAACCCTTGACTAGGTCAACTACAGGTAGAATACAACAAATTTGTCCATCAAGCATATTTGTAGTAAATTTGGTCTACTCCATGAGTTAAAGGGGATCCAAATACATAATGATACATCTTCCTAATTCATTTTAAATGACTTTCACACAGCAAGGCATCCTCCAAAGTTGACATCAAATGTAATATGTAGATAAAGAATATAGCATGTTAACAAATCAGCCCAAAAATGGCTTCCAATGAAAATATATTAATGTAGATCTTCACATGTCATGGTAAGACCCATAACAACCTCTTAACACAAAATCCAATGCATATAAAAAAAATTATCCAATCAATAGAACCAACTGAGTTAGCCAAAGACCAACATAGATAACAATATTGAGCAACAAAATTTCACAACCTCTCTTGTGGAGAAAACCAACACTTAAAATCTGTTTTGGAACACTACAAGAGAAATCTAAATATTTCCTCAGAGTTCCACACCTAGAAACAATACTATGGAGCAATATGGATCATTTTCTAAACCATTCCTAATAGCTAACCACACTTTAAACAAACTAAAACTACTAACTTTTCCAAGTAAACTTTTGAGGACTTAAAAACATTACATTGTAAAATCCATAGAACATAGAAATTATATCTAGAAATTCAAGCCATTATCTTTGAATGTTGATTAATGTGGAGAATTCTCCCATATAAAATTCAAACACTCTTTCCTACACATATTTAGTCTTCTAATACTGTCAACTTTGGAATTGGCACATAGTCACCCGATACAATCATCACACATCATAACACCATCTAAACACTCATTTATGTACCTATGTCAATCACAACACATTAGGTAAGCATACACTCTCATCAAGTAGACATTAATGAAAATACTAAACTCATATTATAACAATCCCACCATTTGTCATTGATGGCAAAACCAAGTTAAAATACAATTGGAAATTTCCTCTTACTATTATCTTCTGTCACAAACATAAACATGTTTGACATCAATGATAACACTTGATGCAAATTTTTCATATTACAAACAATATCCCCCTTTTTCATTGATGGCCACACTTGTACCACAAATCAACAACTATCTCTTCCAGCTATGTATCCCTCCAAGTCTCTTTGCCCCTTTGACATCAAGGATAAAAGGCATAGAACTTAGAACAACTCTTCCCATTATTTGTACATCTCTTAGATCAACAACTATCTCCCTATCTATAATAAGTCTCTTTTGCAACACTTTCCTTCAACTAGGAAACCAAAACCTTGACTGATCCCCCTAAAAGAAGCAACTACATCACTAGAAGACAAAACATAAACATTGAGTCTCCCCCTATAAAGATGCACCACATTTGTGTATCTAGTTTGAAGTGGGATGGGAATTAACCCCTAATGTTTTCTAGAGATAATCAAAAGTATCCTTTGACAATGGCTTCATAAAAATATTTTCAACTTGATCCTTTGTAGGCACATACTCTAATCTAAATTCCTTCTCTTCAACATCATCTCTTAAGAAATGATTCTAGATAGGTCCATGTGTTTTTTAAGTCCTTGAATGCATCATTGGATTTTTTGAAATGTTAATAAGACTTCTATTGTCACACATAATTGGTGCAGGAGCACCTAGGAAAACTCCCAATGTCTAATCAATTTTGGCTTGTAAATGAATCTAGGCATGTCACTATTTTTACTTCTGACCTTAGAATATCTTGCAAGGTGTGTAACTAGATGGACTAGTAGTTTGTACTAATCCAATCTAGTTTAGTTAGTTTTGGTTTAAATGCTTGTTTTGGCTTAGATTAGGGAAAATGAGTCTAAATGTATCCTAGACTTGGAGGATGAGTGGAAAGTTCCTAAAAAGGCTTTAATGATGTGTATTCATTGAATGAAGAAGGATTGAGGTCCTAAAAGTTAGTTATGAGCATTTATGCAAAAGATCCTAAATGTTGTCATGACAAATTTTTGCAAGATTGCAAATGTTGCATGCAACATAGAATTTTTTTTATTCCTTTCGAAATGGAGGAAGGAAATCAATGCTAGTGGCCTAAAATGATGTAATAGGAATCTTAAGATACTCCAAGGATCATTTCCCGAGCAAGGAGGATTGTAATCAAGTTCTTGAATAGCAATAGAACTCTGGTTTTTGGTTTTCTGCAACAGTTGAAGCGTTTTGAGTTAATGAGTGTTTTAATAGATTGAAATGGCAAATATAAAGTTGGATCTATGTTGAGTAGAAATTTTTAAGAGTTTTTTGTTCAGTGGTCAAGTTTCCTAGAGTAGATTAGATTGCTTTTGTAAATTATTTAGGAACTAGCACAGTTGCTGGGGTGGATAGAGTAGTTTTTAGTTTCATGGCTCCCCCATAGAATCCAATCGTGGGAAACTTATGTTTGTGGATGAATATGTTAGGGAAGCCTATGTATAGTGTAAATATGCTAGGAGGAGTTGTGAGAAGTCTAGTAGCTATTTTTAAAGTTATGCCCTAGGCAAGCAATGACTATCTGGCTAGGTGTGTAACAAAGAAAGGTTTGAGTGCCATTGCAAGGGTATGTTTGGGAGAAGAATACCAAGTGTAGGTTTGGAAGAATTAGGGTCTAATAGAACCCTGTCTATGAGCTAAGGTCCTTACCAATCCATCTAGATATATTTTCTAGGTAGAAATCAGATGACTCTAACCAATGCATAAAAATATCCCTATTTGACCTATATTTCAAGAAAACAGTGTACAGAGGACTTAGGAAGCTAAAACCTTGAAAATCTCAAAGATCTTGGAAAAGAGTGTATGAATCCTAAGTTTTTTTTTAGGTTTTTTTGAGAGTTTTGAGAAAGAATCCAAAAGAAACCCTGTGGATAGGGCTAATTGGGCTACTATGCCTATTAGGACCAAAAGCAGTGTGAATTTGGAACTCGATTGTTTTGAGTTTGAAGACCAATTCAAATGGGATGGATAGGATGTAAAATGGATGTCTTAGTGATGAGCATATCCTTTTCAGCACTGATGAGCAATTTTTGAGAAGTTTGAGCTTGGAATCTTCCAAGAAGAGAGCATAGTGATAAGGAGCAATTTCAATGTTGGAAATCCTTCAAGGTTAAGCACAAAGGAACAAACATAGAATGGAGTTAGAATAGTATGATTCTTGGAAACTTGAGACAATTAGGGTTCTAGAAGAGAAATAGGAATCATAAGTAGACTAGGACAAGCATATTCCTAAGTTGAGCAAGTGCAAATAAAACATTGGAGCACTTCCATAAGATTGGTATCAGAGCATAGTTGATCAGCCTTGTGGTTAATGTTCCAACCAAAAGAGTCAGTAGGAGAGTCAACAATGGTGACCAATGCTAAGTTGGCTAAGAAGGTAGATCATCATGAAGTGGATAATAGGATACTCCAAGATAGATTGGCTCAATTAGAGAAAAAGGTAGATGAATTTGATGTGAAAGAAGATGAAGTGAAGGATAAGGTTGAAGGGAAAGGAAAGGATATTTCCATTGATGATGAAGTACCCGAAGCTGACCCTGTCCTTAATGAAGAGCCATTCCTAAAAGCTTTAAAGGAAATGAGTGGAAAAGAAGTAGAAGGAGGTCCAATATTTACTAGAAAGATGGAGTCAGAGATAGTCCTAGATTGGATAGAAGGGCTACAAAACCATTTTGAGTGTGATGGACTCACTGAGGCTCAAAAGGTGAAGGTTTCTAAAGCCAGACTGCGAGGGTCTACACCCACTTAGTGGAAATTCATCTAAGATGAGAGGGAGAAGGAAGGAAAGAGGACCATTTCTTCATGGAAGGATATGGTTGCAAAGGTCAGAGATGCTTATATCCCTGAGGATTATGAAATCCAATTGCATAAGAGAAGACAAGGTTTGAGGCAGAAAGACCTAGATGGAAACTCATATACTGAAGAGTTTCAGAGACTTTGAATGAAATATAGAGTTGCAGAGGATTAGAAGGTCAAGGTAGCAAGATACCTTAATGGACTAAAGTGGCTCATGCAAGATGAGATGAGTCTTTTGAAACCAGACACCATTAAGAAGTGCCATCAAATTTGAAGAGAAGCTGAGGAAGAAACAAGACTCTAGTACTAACAAAGGAAGAGGTAGAGGAAGAGACACTAGAGGATAGACAGGTGGATATGGTGGAAGGAGTTCTGAACCAAAGAATCAGGGGGAGACTAAATTTGTTGAACAAAAAGAAGGAAACTCCAATAGAGTGTGTTCAAATAGAGGAAGGAACTCTAGTGACAGAGGAAGAAACAAAAACCAAGGTAGGGGTAACTACTTTGCTACTATGAAGTATTACCACTACAACCAGATGGGACATCCTGCATAGAGATGTCGAGAGAATGTTACTAATTGTCAAGGAAGTGATAAGAGGGTGAATTATGTCCAAAAAGAGACTAGTGGTGGAAATAAACACCTTGAGATTCCCTTAGAGTTAGCGGAAGGTGAGAATTTAATGATGAGGAGAACTCTGATTAAGGAGTCAGTAAAATAAGAGCCTAGTTAGAGGAGGTCACTATTTAGAGTGAAGTGTCAAAATGATGGTAAGGGTGTGTAGAGTCATCATAGAATCATGGTCTAATAACAATATAGTGTCAAAAGAAGCAGTCATCAAGTTGAAAATGAAAAGGATACCCCACACCAATCCTTGTAAAGTCACCTGGCTAAACAAAGGACAACATGTCCTTGTCAATGAACAATCTTGGGTGTAGTTTTCAATTTGGAGGTATAAGGATGAAGTATTGTGTGATGTGCTACCCATGGATTCCTGTCACCTACTCCTAGGTAGACCATGGAAATTTGATAGATAGGTCATGCATGATGGTGCAAGGAATTCATATTCTTTCAAAAAGGACAATGCGACATTCAAAATATAGTCACTATTCGAGGATGCAGAAATGAAGTCATCTAGCCCCAATGTTCTCATGGTGAGTGGGAAAAAGTTCTTAGAAGCCTTAGAAGAAGGAGAGGGAGTTGGTTTTTCACTAGTGTTGAAACCAAAGGAAGAAAGTACAGACAAATCAATCAAGAAGACAGAGTTGCCAAAATAAGTGCAGGAGGTGTTGCAGAAATATGAACGCATTGCCAGGTTTAGACAACCATCATCCCTACCACCTAAGAGGTCTATAAGCCACCAAATAGACCTAATCCATGAAGCTACCCTTCCCAATAAGGATGAATATAAGATGAATCCTCAACAAAATGAGGATATAGTTAGATAGATTCAAGAAGTCCTAAGCCAAGGTCTGATTAGAAAAAGTATTAGCCCTTGTACCATACCCACTGTCTTAGCCCCTAAAAAGGGAGGAACATGGAGGTTGTGTACTGACTACAGAGCAATAAAAAGAATAACCATTAGGTATAGGTTACCAAACCCTAGGATATAAGACTTAATGGACTGTCTAGGTGAAGCAAAAAGTTTCACAAAGATTGAATTGAAGAGTGGATACCACCAAATCATAGTCAATGAGGGGGATGAATGGAAAACAACCTTCAAGACCATAGAAGGACTGTATGGATGGATTTTCATTCTATTTGGGTTATCCAATTCCCCATCCACATTCATGAGACTCATGAATGAAGTCCTAAAATACTACATAGGCAAATTTTTGGTAGTCTACTTGGATGATATACTCATCTGTAGTAAGACAAGAGAAGAACACCTCAGATATCTACAAACAGTCTTCAAGAAGCTGCATGAAGAAAAGTTGATGATCAACTTGGAGAAATGTGAATTCATGAAACAAGAGATAGAGTACCTTGGATTTGTGTTATCTCAATGCAACCTAAAAATGGATCCTAGCAAGGTGGAAGCCATTATCAACTAGCCTACTCCAAGAACAAACCCTGAGTTAAGAAGTTTTCATGGCTTAGCATAGTACTATAGAAAGTTTATCAAATAATTGAGTGCAATTTGTGCTCCTATGCTTGATACTATCAAGGGTGGGATGAAAACTAAATTTGTATGGAATGAACAAGCTAACCATGGTTTTGAGTTGTTAAAGAAAAATATTGCTACCCAACCAATCTTAATTTTCCAATATTTGAAAATCTATTCACAGTGGCATGTGATGTCATAGGCTTTGGTGCAATCTTGAGTCAAGAGGGAAGACCAGTGGCTTTTCACTCTGAGAAACTAAGTGAAGCTAAGAATAAATACTCTTCTTATGACCTAGAGATGTATGATGTAGTCTAGGCACTGAGAAAGTGGAGGAATTATTTTCTTCCAAAGGAGTTCATAGTCTATTAAGAGAATCAAGCATTAATTTAAATGGAACTCTCAAGATAAAATCAGTCACAAGCATATGAATTGGGTTGAGTACCTACAAGCCTACACCTTCAACATCAAACACAAGAAGGGGTTGTAGAATAAGGTAGCAGATGCCTTAAGTAGAAGAGCCCTAACCACTCAAGAGATACAACTGCAGAGAATAGGGATAGACAACTTCAAAGACCTATATGGAGAAGTTGAATACTTTGCAAACATTTACAAGGTATGCCGAGAATATAAGATTCACTTTCATAGTCAATTCTCTGAATATACCTTACAAAGTGGTATATTTTTTAAGGGGAGTCAATTGTCTATCCCTAGGGGGTCTATTAGGGAGAATCTAATCTAGGAGAAACACAATGGTGCACTTAGTGGCCATTTTGGTGTTAATAAGACCCAAGAATTAGTTCAAAGATTTTACTTTTGGCCCAAGATGAATTTGGATGTTAAGAAATATGTAGAAGGTTGTGTTATCTGTCAAAAGGAAAAAGGAACATCTACTAATGCAGGCCTATACCAGCCTATATTCATTCCAACCAAACCATGGGAATGTTTGAGCATGGATTTTGTAGTGGGATTGTCTAAGACAAAACATGGAATGGATAGCATTTATGCTATTGTAGACAGATTTAGTGAGATGACACACTTTGTACATTGCAAGACAAAAAATGATGTAAGTCAGATAGCTTCCCTATTCTTCAATGAGGTAGTCAGAATACATGGTTTTCCCTTAAGCATAGTTTCAGACATAGATACAAAGTTTATGAATCATTTTTGGAAGACTCTCTGGCATAAGTTAGGAACCAAATTGTCTTTTGGATCTGCATACCATCCTCAGTCTGATGGTTAAATAGAGTTATTAAATAGGAGTCTTGGAAATCTCCTAAGGTGTTTAACTAAGGATTATGGTCAAACTTTGGACCAACTCATTGGGCAAGCAGAATATGCCTACAATGACACAGTGAATATGACTACTAGTAAGAGTCCTTTTGAAATAGTTTATGGCCTTCATCCAAGAAGCATATATGAGCTTAGAGATCTAAATGATGGAGCCAAGGGAAGTAGATATGCAGATGACTTTTCACATTCTATGCAAGAAGTCCATGAGATAGTGAGGAAGACACTCGTTGAAAATACAAAGAAGTTTAAGACCAAAGTTGATGAGAGGAAAAGAGATGTCCAATTCAATGTTGGGAATCTAGTGATGGTTCACCTCAACAAGGAAATATTACAAAAAGGAACACCACATAAGCTTCAGATGAGAAGAATTGGCCCATGTACCATACTGGCCAAATATGGAGCAAATTCATACAAGGTGGAACTTCCAGAGGATATGGTTCTATCTACGGTGTTTAATGTTACAAACTTGGTTTTATACAAAGGTCCAATCCCAGATGCAGATCATAGTTTGACTGAAGTTATACAGGAGGTGGAGGAACTCAACTTTCCATCTGCACCAATTAAGAAGGAAGAACACATACCAGATTCTAGAGTCTACAAGAAGACAAGAAAGAAGGAATACCTAGAACACTTAGTAAAGTGGCATGATCAAATAGATGCAGATGAAATTTGGATAAAGGAAAAGGAGTTCAAAAAGTTGAGCTTTGACCCCAACTTACTCAATCCAAGGGTGGATTGAAGATTTTTCATTTGGGGAGGATGGTGTAGGAGCACCTAGGAAAACTCCCAATGTCTAAATAATTTTGGCTTGTAACTGCCTCTAGACAAGTCAGTGTTTTTACTTTTGACCTTAGAATTTCTTGCAAGGTGTGCAGCTAGATGCACTAGTAGTTATTACTAATCCAATCTAGATTAGTTAGTTTTGGCTTAAATGCTTGTTTTGGCTTAGATTAGGGAAAATGAGTCTAAATGTATCCTAGACTTAGAGGAGAAGTGGAAAGTGCCTAAAAAGGATTTAATGATGTGTATTCATTGAATGAAGAAGGATTCAGCTCCTAAAAGTTAGTTATGAGCATTTACATGCAAAAGATGCTAAATGTTGTCATGACAACATTTTGCAAGATTGCAAATGTTGCATGCAACATAGACAACTTTTTGATTCCTTCTGAAATGGAGGAAGGAAATCAATGCTAGTGGCCTAAAATGATGGAAGATTCATCTTACGATACTCCAAGGCTCATTTCCTGAGCAAGGATGATTGTAATCAAGTTCTTGAATAGCAATAGAACTCTAGTTTTTGGTTTTGTGCAACAGTTGAAGTGTTTTGAGTTAATGAGTGCTTTAATGGATTGAGATGACAAATCTAATGTTGGATATGTGTTTAGTAGGAATTTTTAAGAGGTTTTTGTTGAATTATCAATTTTCTTAGAGTAGATTATATTTATTTTGTAATTTATTTAGGAACTAGCACAATTGCTGGGGTAGAGAGAATAGTTTTTAGTTTCATGGCTCCCCCATAGAATCCAATCGTGGGAAACTTCTGGTTGTGGAGGAATATGTTTGAGGAGCCTATGTAAAGTGTAAATATTCTAGGAGGAGTTGTGAGGAGTCAATTAGATATTTTTAAAGTTATGCCCTAGGCGAGCAATGCCTATCTGACTAGGTGTGTAATAGGGAAAGGTTTGAGTGCCATTGCAAGGGTATGTTTGGGAGAAGAATACCAAGTGTAGGTTTGGAAGAATTAGGGTCTAATAGAACCCTTAATACATGATGAGGTCCTTACCAATCCATCTGGATAGATTTCTATATAGAAATTAGATGAATGTAACCAATGCATAAAAATAGCCCTATTTGACCTATATTTTAGGACAACAGTGTACGGAGGACTTAGGGAGATGAAAGATTGAAAATATCTAAGGTCTTCCAAAAGGGTGTCTTAATCCTAAGTTTTTTTTAGGGTTGTTTGAGATTTTTGAGAAAGAATCCAGAAAAAACCCTTTGGATACGGCTAATTAGGCTACTAGGCCTATTAGGACCAAAAGCAGTGTGAATTTGGAAATCGATTGTTTTGAGTTTGAAGACCCACTCAAATGGGATGTATAGGATTTAAAATGGATGTCTTAGTGATGGAAATATCCTTTGCAGCACTGATGAGCAAGTTTTGATAAGTTTGATCTTGGAATCTTCCAAGAAGAGAGCATAGTGACAAGGAGAAATTTAATTGTTGGAAATCCTTCAAGGTTAAGCACAAAGGACCTAAACCATAGAATGGAGTTAGAATATTCTAAGGCTTGGATACTTGAGAATATTAGGGTTCTATAAGAGAAATAGGAATCCTAAGTAGACTAGGACAAGCAGATTCCTAAGTTGAGCAAGTGCAAAGCAAACCTTGGAGTTCTTCCATCAATAATATAAATAGATTCATCATACATCACTTTTAATATACCTCACCTCTACTATGGAAAATGAAATTTCTCGTCTTGCATCTTATTTAACCAAGAGACCAATATGTCTCCCAATTAAACTAACCCACAAACCAAGAAATATATTGGTCTAAGATTTAAGATATAAATCATCATCCTTTGTATACCACAAACCAAAATTTAGAGTACCTTTCAAATATCTAAATATTCTTTTCATTGTCTTTTCATGATATTTCTTAGGATTGGCTTGATATCTTAAAACCAAACTAGTTGAATGCATAATATCAGGTCTTAAAGAAGTCAAATATAAAATTGACCAATCACAGATCTATAAAGTTTCTAATCCACTTCTATAGATTTATCATCATTTCTTAGATGACAACCAATAGTTCCATGGGGGTTTCAAATAGTTTAGAATTATCCATGCCAAAATTCTTCAATATCTTCTTGGTATACTTGGTCTACAAAATGAAAATATCATCTTCTAACTGAGTTACATGAAGACCAAGAATGAATTAAAACATACCAATCAGTCTCGTCTCAAATTTCTTTTTCATTTGTTCTACCACCCTCTTAGATACATCATTATCTCTACCAAAAACGAAATCAATGACATACACAACAAATATCAAAAAAATTTCACCTTCAACCTTAAAATAAAGATTACTATATGTGCTACCTTTCTTCAAGTTTTGTTGCAACAAATTCATGTCCAACCTTGCACTCCAAGATTTGGGAGCTTTCTTGTATCCATAAATCTCACTCTTGAGCTTAAAAATCATATTTAGATCTTAGATCACAACTTAAAACCATCTAGTTATTCAATGTAAACCTCTTCTTTAAGTTATTCATTTAATAATATTGACTTGACATCTATCTGACACACCTTAATGTTTTTGTAAGGAGAAAATGTAAGAAATATCCTTATAGATTTTATCCTTGATACCAAAGAAAAAGTCTCCTAAATGTTTATAACATCAACTTGTGAATAGCCTTTACAAACTAATATTTCCTTGGTTCTTATGACTTATCTCTATCTTCATTTATCTTGTTCTAGAAAACCCATTTTGTTGCTACTACATTCTTGTCCACCGGTCTTGGTACTAATTTCCATGTTCGAGTCTTTTCAGTTTAATTCATCTCGTCTTCTATTTATTCCATCCATCCATCCATCCATCATCTCTTACTTTTTTGCTTTTGGTATGCACCTTAAAAATGCATTAGGCTAACACATAGATGATGTAGAGACTGTCTTCAAAGATTATAGCTTGGGCCCACCATCTTGGTATTCTATTGTCAAGAGTTTCTCTATGTTGTGTCTATGAAATGCAAGTGGAAAAAAAATTTGTACACCTTTTAGAAGCTACACCACATGGTAACATCCTATATCACCTTCATTTTTATTGAGACGATGAATTAAAAATCCTATGGGCTTAAAGCTCAAACTTCGTCAAGAATGAAACCATATATCTTTGAAAATACTAAGTGGAAGTTGTAAGAGAAATATTTGTTTGACTTCAAAACTTATTACAGTAGATGGAATCTATATATTTCATGGTCATAAATTCCCTTATATGCCTTTGATCTTTTTGAATAGTTGAAATTCATTGGGGTGCACCTAAACTGGATATTTCCTTAATATGTTTTTTGCATGCACCCATTCCGGTTTATTCATTGAAGGTTAACATTTCCAATCCTAAAATCAAATCTACAATAGAACGTTGTATATGCAATGGAACAGTTCATCAACAAAATTCCAATAAAATCTTATATTGGTGTAATGAGTTGTTTGCTTCGTGCTTGTATCTAATGCACAAAAAAGTAGATCTATGAGACTTTGTGGCGAAAAAATATTTTGAATTGAGCACTAAAATATAACACTCTTGTGTGCTTCAAAAAAATATTAATGTTGTAGCTAGTAGATGGGATGAGATTAAAAATATGGGAAAATTGATGGAAGATCGAGGTATAAAAAAATTAGTTGGATGTAGTTGGATTGAGATTGATAAAGAGATCCACACTTTTGTTACAGGAAACAAATTACTAAAAATTATACTAAGTTGGAGGAGTCTTGAGGGACTTTTAAGAAGTCTATTAGTTAGGAAAGCATGTTATTTTGTAAGGAGAAGATAAATTGATGGGAGAGATTGTTAATTTCTATAAAATAGTTCCAGATCAACTAATTTCATATAATAGAAAAATAATTATATATCTAACTTTTAACAGTCAACACTCTGGATTACTTAACAATATTTAATAAAAAAAATAAAATTCACATGAAACCAATAAAGAATAACACAGATATACCCAGGAAACTCTAGTGTGGGGAAAACCTACAAACCTATGTTTATTCAACTTCAACAGAAAGAATTAAGTCAATAGATTATGAGATCGACACAACAATTATACATAGATAATCTCGGCCTCACAATCTTCTTTCTCTACTCAAACACTCACTCTCATTAAATCACACACTCGTGCTACTCAAAGACTATGTCCTAGCCTCAACATATGGGATCTATTTATAATTTTTGACTCCTTGAGAACTTGTTGAGTTTAACTCCAATATTTAGATAGTTTTATATTTAGACAACAGTTCTATATTTAAAAAAAAATTCTATATTTTAGACATCTTGCATGAATTATGCCTACTGCGAAGAAACTATGAATTCTACCTAAACTTAGGGAAAAGTAAACTCAGATTTTAACATCCTCATGCATACTGAAAAAAAGAATCAACATGCAAATACCTTTCAAGATACAAAAATCAACACCTCTTAGTGAGGAAGTTGTTTTTCAGAACACCTGTCTTATTCCTAAAGTATACAAACTTTCCCTTTAGCAAAGCCTTAGTCAAGATGTATACAAAATACTCATCTATAGGAGTGTACTCTAACTTCCCCGACCCCTTCTACACACAATCTTTAATCAAGTGGTTCTTGATCTCAATATGCTTTGACTTGTCATGAAACACTAGATTCTTAGAGAGTTTGATACAACTTTTATAATCACAATAAATGACTATTGGATCTAGCACCTAATCAAAAATCCCAACTAGAAGTTTCCAAAGCTAGTTAGCCTCACATGCAACCATACTAGCTACCGTATACTTGACCTCTATAGAAATGAGTGCAAATTTCTTCCATGTCCTACTGTACCAAGAGATTGCTTCTCAGACCAAACTAAAATTGTACCCTAAATTGTTTTTCATGTCAGTTGTACTACCTATCCAATCCACATTAGTGAACCCCTCAAGATTTACTCCATCCTACCAAACATAACTCAGCCCATAATTATTTGTGCCTTGGATATACCTCAAAAAATGCTTTGCAACTAACCAGTGCAATAACTTAGGCTCTACCATAAACTACCTATGTAATATCATTGCGAAACAAATATTTGGCCTAGTGGTGACAAGATACATAAGAGATTCAATCACCTATATTTATAAAGATGGGTCCACTACCTTTGATCTAGAATCATTGATCTTCTTCTAGTTGGTCACAAGTGGTGTGGACGGGATTATAATCCTCCATGTTGAATCACTCAAAGATCTTAACTATGTAGTTTCCTTATCCAAGGAAGATCTTTCCCACTTTCTTCCACAACTCCAATCCATAAAAATAATACATCAACCCCACGTCCTTCATCTTGAACACCCTTGTAGGATCTTTCTTGTAGTTTTCTATGAGATCCTTTGACCCTATGATAAATATATCATTGACGTACAACACCAATATGTGAGGATTTCCCTTTACCTAAACGTAGTATAGGTTTGGAGCTAACTCACTCTTAATGAAGCTCAAGCTCTACATGTAACTATCAATATGTGCATACCATACCCTAGGAGCCTTCTTGTGCCAATACAGACTCTCCTCTACCTACATACATGGGAATCCCTCTCAAGCACCTTAAAAACCCTTTGGCTATGCTATGTAGATCTCTTCCCCAATTACTCTATTGAGAAAGGTCATCTTCACGTCCATATAGAGAATCCTCCAATCCATTTCTTCTACTACATAAATAATAATTGTAATGGATGATTACATGGCTATCAAAGGGAAGTTTTGATCATGGTTGATCCTTTCCTTCTATAAAAAAACCTTAACCACAAATAGAGGTTTGAAATTTTACATGCTACCATCCATAATTTTCTCAATCTCATACAACCATCTTGAGCCCATAATTGACTTTCCTTATGGTTGTCTAGTACTACCTCCCACACATTATTATTTATGATGGAAGAGTACTCTTCCACCATGGCATCCATCCATACCTACTGCTTGGATGCCTCCTAAAACCTAGAAGTCTCCCTCTCAATCAATTCACTCATAAGTTTTATATGCTCATAATAGTTCTTAGGAGCCTTTCTCCATCGAACTAAATCTCATGGAGTACCAAAATACTCGTGGGCCTCTCATAGTATTAGCTCAATTTCCCTATTCATCCTCCTCCCTATGATAGGAGACTCGGGCTAATAAATCCTCTATTGCTTCTCTTGATCCACTTTCTCTACTCTCCAACTTGTGTGTTTAAAGTCTAAGGAATATGAGCCACCTCATCCTTGGGATCCTTCTCCTCCTCTATAACCTCCATCAAGCCTCAAGACATTTGAAGGGCCCTCTCCTCTTTGAACTTCACATCCATGTGTAAAAATAGGTTCATAAGGGCAGAAATGTAAACTCAATAGACCTTGGAAGTTTCATTGTACCCAAAAAGGATACCCTTATTTGTAGTTGGTTCCAACTTGGATCTCTTCTCCATGGGAACATGACAATATACAAGGAATAAAAATATGTGAATGTGCTCCAAATCCAATTTCTTCCTGGTAAATGGCTCCTTCAGTGTCAAATTTCTGAAAACCTTGTGTGGGTTCCTATTTTAAAAACATATGATAGTATTGCAAGCCTCTTCCCATACAAACCAAAGAAGATCTTGATCATGAAGCATAGCCTTGGTCAAGTTCCAATTATAGCCCTATTTTCCATTCAACAACCCCATTCTACTGAGGGTTGTAGATAAATTTCAATTCTTTCTTCATACCTTCTCAAGCATAGAAATCCTTGAAGGTATTCCTGCTATAATCAACTTCATTATCTGACCTCCGTGTCTTGATCTTCCTCCCCGTTTGGTTCTCCACAAGAGCCTTAAACTCTTTGAATGTACTGATCTTTATTCTTTAGAAAATATATCCATGTCTTCATAGAAAAATCATCAATGAAGGTAATATAATAGTTGTACCCATTCAAGGACACTATTAACATGGTCCCACACACAATAATGTACTAGATCCCAAAATCCCTTTTGAGCTAGTGTTACTTCTAAAAAAACTAGTCTTGGCGTATTTCCCTAGTGTGCAACCCTTGCACACCTTATGCTTCTTTTCCATTATCTCATGTAACCTTATAACTATTTTCTTGAGTGTTGGACATTAATTCATCCATGGTGAATATGAGCCATCATCTTGTACCACAACTCCCCTAGCCCTCTACTGTTATTTACTAATGTATGTGTTGTCTTGAATTATAACCAAAAAAATTTGTCATTCATGACACCAACCACTTTTTCTACCTTAGTATCCTTGGGATGGATGTATAAATTTCCCTGTCAAAGGTCATGGTGTAACCCCTGTGCTCCAAAGTAGATATAGTTATCAAATTATTTTTCATGCCTGGAACATACAATGCATCCTCCACCAATATAGGTTTATCAAACTCCCTCTAAAACTTGAATGTGCCAACACCAGCTCCATGGTGTTTGACATTGTCTCCAAGATTAATATCGAAATCCTAATCCTTCTCCTCCAACTTGGTGAAATGCTCTCTGACTCTTGTGAATGTGAAGGGAATCCCCACTTTCAATGTACTACACATTGTTGGCAACTGAACTCAAGAGACAAGAAATGAATGAAAACATATTTACAAACCATGTTGTGAACTTGTCCGCCTCTAACTTAGCTACAACTTCCTTCTTCTGCTTTCCCTTTCTTTTCTTATTTAGACACTAACAAGAATAGTGACCCAACTGATGGAAACAAAAAACAATTTCACTTTACTCAGATCTTCCTTTGTCCCACTCATGGAAAAAGACCCTTCACTCGGCCTTATGCTTTTTTTGCTTCAAAGATCAAGATTCTCTTCATATTCAACATTCTTTGTCTAATTTCCTTGATGACCACCTTGTCGTATCTCCTTTTGGAACAAATTGTCCAAAGGTTAGTAGGCAATCTCAATCGACAACACACTTGACAAACACATTCCAGTGTTTCAAAAAACCATTCAAGGCTATATGCACCAGCTCACTTTAGCAATCATCTTACCAACAATAGACAACTCATCCCTAAACTAATTCAACCTATACAAGGTGTCACACTCTCATCCTTGGACATCTTGATATTGTGCAATTTTTCCTTCATCATCATCGTACGATTCTGATAGTCGCTCTGATATAGCTTTGTGAGTGTACTCCATGTCTCCTTGGTAGTATCTTTCCCCAATAAATGGGGAATCAAGTGATCTCTTCATATTCAGATTTTAGAGCTCTGATACCAGGTTAGTTTCTATAACCCAGTTTCAAACTAACTATTCAACGAATTTTGCAAAATAGAAAAATAAATTTAATCTATTTGATTTGTAACAACCAATACTTTAGATTAATTAACAGAAATGAACAATGAAAGAAAATTCACATGAAACCAATAACGAATAACACAGATATATCCAAGAAACCTTACTGTGAGCAAAACCTGCAAGCACACTTTAATTCATCTTCAGGCGCAAGAATTCATATAGAAGAATACAAGATTGCCACAACAATTATACAAAGATAATTTTAGCCTTGCAATCCTCTTTCTCTTCCCAAACACTCGCTCTCATTAGATCACCAACTCGTGCTAATCAAAAAACTATGTTCTAGACTCAACACATAAGCTTCATTTATAAGTTGACTCCAAGAACACTTTTTTTTAATCAAAAGTGATGAAGCACAAATATTTTATAAATAACTAGTCCGAAGCTCCTCAAAGAAAGATCTAGAAACAAAACTTTGATTCACTACCCATGCACAATTTGAAATCATCTAAAAAAAATCCCTAGTGACTACCTTTAGCAAATATTGTTACAAAATCCAGCTGAAGTCCAAATACACATAACCCTCCACATAGCCCCCATTACATACAATAAAAAATTACATCAAACCCTCCAACCTTATAACCCCCAACCTTATAATGGGGATACCGTCTACAATGGGTGACATGAAGACAAAAATATGATAGGTCATATCACATATACGCAGACAATGACAACTAGACATTGTGAGATAAATCATAAAGTAGAATTTGATAACTTGCATTTTGAGCCCAAAAAAAACAAAAAAAACCATCAAGTGAGGAAGGAATACACCCACAGAGTACCAAAATGTGACATCAATATAGAAGAAGATGAACCATATGAAAATTGCCACCAATGAAAGTTTGTGATGAAAAAATGGCATCTCGATCAAAACATTTAGGTTATTTAAATCCACACAGACCAACATTACTCCTCCATTACCGAGGGGTCTTGACATCCAACACTGCCTGTACTAACAAAACCACCACTTGTGATAGACGATTCAGAATTAAGATCAACATGAGGATGAGTGCTAAGATCTGGAATAGGACCACGCTTCTTGATGGCACGCCGAATAACAATGGACTGACGGTTGAACACCCTGGATAGTGCAGCATCGTCAACGTGTACAGAGAACTCATCTTCCCAAGACTTCATTTGTAGTAAAATTCTCACACATATCCCAAAGCATATGAAAGTAATGATGATTCCATCAAATTCATACAACTAAGCATCCCAATCAGAGGATACCCCACCAAAAAGAATGCACTTGCCAAAGGACTGATTCACCATCATCAAATGAAACACCTCAATAGAAAGCAAACAACAAATCTGAAAGATGATCAAGTAGGAGTTAAGGAGAAATTACAAGGGTTTCAGAACTTCATGTTCTATTAGCTCCCAGAACTGAACATTCTTGTTAATAAAATTGTCTGGTATTAAAGAATCAATCTGCGAACCATTACACCCTTAGTTTGCCAAATATTCTGCCACTCTGTTACCTTCGTGGACTATATGAGATATGTGATAATATTGGAAAGTATCCAATAACAACCATATCTGATTCATGACATATGATATCATTCGATTGAAAGAAGACCTATTTATACCAGCGTTAATAATCACCATGGGGTCGCCATCAATGTGCACTTGGGAAAAATCTCCTCTCTTAGCCAACACAAGCCCCTCAAGAAGAGCATGTGCCTCTGCTATATTATTAGTTTTCGAGAGAATAGTACATTCTTTCATCGCTCGCACTCTTCCATAGTGATCTCTAATATATATACCAATTCTCGACTTTCCAAGATTGCCCCTAGAAGATCTACCAAAATTTAATTTAACAAAGCCTTGGAGAGGAGGAAGCCATTTAACATCCAATCTATCTATTGCCTAGCCAATCTTCCAATGAGGGACATAACCATAAGGAATAACAGTCCCCTTTCATGCCTGGATCATTCTGCCATCCCATGAAGAAAAATAGTGATTACATTTAATACTTGATAAACTAGCATTAATAACCTCGGCCACTAATTTCTCAATACCTTCCTGAACTGAAGATACCGAATGACATTCCTTATGAAAGATACACTTGTTTCTTTCCCACCGAATTTCCCACACCACAATAGCAAGCATACATTTCAAAATGTTAGCAAATAAAGAACTAGAATGAATGTTACGCCATGACTGAAACAAGTGGACCATAATTTTTGTGGAAGAGGTGTGCTATAACTCAACTTATTAAGGATAAAGGACCAACATTCGTAAGAAAATGAACAATTCAACAATAAGTGATCAGTAGTTTCATCCACATTATTACACAAAACACAGTTCAAAGGTTGAGCAATAGAAAACTGCACTAACCTTTCACAGGTTAACATTCTACTTTTTAAGGCAAGCCAAGAAAAACAACCAGCCTTAGGGAGGACAACTTTATTCCAATACAATGTATACGCTCGATGGGGAGGTTTCAGTTTCTCTAATTTTTAGAGTATTTTATAACCTTATTTTATTGAATAAGTTCCATCCTTCACAAGAGCCCAAAATAAACTATCCTCCGTATTAGACAAGTATACTTCTCTTTCCAAGAAGATCTTTTGAACACAATTCCTTTTATTAGCAGACATTGGGAGCTCATTAGGATCTCTCCACTTTACTTTACTTTAAAAAGGATTCATTGTTGCAACATACTTAGAAAATTTATCACCCCAAATATCAACTGAAACAGTCATAGCTTCATCAAGGTGATGTGAATGAACACATTATCTCCCTTATGTACTTGCCATGAGATATACTTTTGGACCACTTCCCTAGAAAAAATCATAAAATCCCAAATAACAGATCCTTTTGGAGGATCCAACATAGTAATTACCCGCTTTGGATCACTATTGTCCTGATATTTTTGTTGCATAATCTTGCACCACTTATACTCGGGTTTTGCCTACATCTGCCATACAAGTTTTTTGCCAAAATCTTTATTTTGTAGTGGAAGATTATGAATGCATGTTCTACCAATAACCCTAGATTGACTCCAAGAACACTTGTTGCCTTTAACTTCTATATTTAAACAATAATTCTGGAGTCTATAAGATTGTTTGTTCTTGTGGCACCCCTTATATAGGAGAAACAGATCGCTCTTTCAACACTAGAATCCGAGAGCATAGTGCTAACATTAAGCATGATAGGGTCCACAAATATGCCCTTATTGAGCACTCTTCTTCCACCAAACATCATATATGTTTGGAGAGATTGCCAAGATCATGTCCAACGATGATAACTATTTACAAAGGAAGCTTAAGGAGGCCATTGAAATCAACTACCATCCCAATAATCTCAATCAAGATGAAGGGTGGTTCATAAGCCTTTCTTGGCAACATCTGATTGGCACGCTCGACAACCACCATCGCTCTTGACGTCCCCCCCTCCTTTGGTGGCTAGGTTCTATTTTTTTCCCCTTACCTCTTTCTTTTCTAGTTATGTTGTTTCTTCAGGTTTGCGTTACCTTCTAGTTCTTGCTCCTATAGGTCATTCTCCTTTTTGGTTCTTTATTTTTTTTGTCTTGCCTCCTTTCTTTGTCTTTTTTTTTTCCCTCATTCCCTAATTTTCTTGTGTAGTTTGTTTCTAGATATTTGTATACACCTATATGCATATATCTACACACACACACACATATAATACATACATATGTACGTATGTATACATACACACACACACACACACACGTGTGTGTGTGTGTGTGTATTTTTCTTCTTGTGTATTTTGGGTTTTTTTTTAACCATTTTTTAAGTTTGTATTCTTTCTTTCTTCTTTTTTTTTCTTCTTTTATGATTTGGTTTATTGGTTGTCTTTTAGTTTTTACTTAACTCTATTTTATTGTTTAGAGTTGTTTTCGATTGCTGGTAAAAATAGGTTTTATGGGGACCCGAAATCCCTTACATTAAAGCATAAAGATAAGCAGTAAAAAACAGACTATTAAACAGAAACAGGACTAAGAACCAGCCCGCAAACCCAGACAAAGATAGAAAGCCAAAGAGAAAATCCAGAAACCAGCTAGACTCTCTGGCAACCAGAAACCAAAAGATGAAGCGCCAAAAAACAGGGGAACACCAGAGCTAGGCCAACTGCAAGAGAGTGCCCTCCGCTTCCTTCTTTTCTTCTGCAACCTTTTTTATGGCCATGTTGAAATCCAACAGCTCCGAAATCCTGTCTAGAATTTTCATATTATTTAGAGTTGTTCATTTGTGTATTTTATTTGTTTTATTTTTACTTTTCAATTTTTATTTTTTATAGTTCTTTCCTTTCCTTGGATGTATTTTTTCTTTCATATAGATATTTTTTTTGTTGTAGTTGTATTCCTCTTTAGAGCTCTCTCTCTCTCTCTCTCTCTCTCTCTCTCACACACACACACACACACACACACACACGAGGCTTGGTCTGCATCTTTTTTTTTTTTACATTTCTTGCATTCTCTCTCATCCTGATGGGAGTGTGATCTGAAACGTTGATCCTAAAAACAAATACACAATCAAATCCAGAAAAAAATAATTGAATTCTATATTTAGACAACAGTTCTAGGTTGAGTCATCTTGCATGAATTCTGACTACTACAAAAAAAGTTATGACTTTTACCTAAACTTAAGAAAAAGCACAATAAAGTTTGAACTTCCTCGTGCACACTAAAAAGAGATTCAACATGCAAATACCTTAAAGAAGTTACAAAAATCAACAGAAAGTTGAGAATTCAATAATTTAGAAAATCTGAAAATGTTTAAAGCTAAAAGAGATTAAAAAATCAACACGTTCCCTATTCCCCTTTCTCCTTTCTGATCTGAGTGCATCAAGGCAAACTATGCTACAAATAAGCCATCAAATAAGAATGTTTCTCCAAAATCAGATCATGATGATCAGTGAGATCTTTTTGCACTTTGGGTCGCGAGGTTCGAGATGTCAACATTGCTCACATATGGGGCTCAAGTCAGTTTATTGTACTGTTGCAGCTATGTCATCACTGTTGTCCTTAACCACCTTTGTTAAGTCATTTCAAGTAACAGCCGCAGTGTTAGAATTGAGTTGGAATTGGGAAATTCAAATATCAGAATTTTTTAATTCACAGTTTGTTTTTGAAAAATGAAAATAGAAATGAGTTTTCCAAATTCTCATTTTCATTCAAAATGAGCATATGAATCTTTCACCTCAAAGGTGTTTTTAAAAAATGAAAATAGAAATGGGTTTTCCAAATTCTCATTTTCATCCAAAATGAACATATAAATCTTCCACCTCAAAAGATAAAATTGAAAAACCAATTCCAATTCCACTTTTTGATAAATCAAATTTTATAAATGTTTTTGCTCCACAAATCGTCAGTTGATCTTTTGCCTCTCAAGCCACATATCTGATCGTGTTATTTTGTTGTTTTGCCCTTGTGCAGAGGTCTCCCAGTTGAAATATTTGCAATTTTTTCCACCTATTTTATCGTTGTGCGAACTCCCCGTTGATTGATTTGTAGTTATTTGCCAAAATTCTTCTCAAACGCATTGCTGCAGGTATATTTGAATTTCAAAGTCCAGTTACGTGACTGGGTTTCATGGTCATTTTGCTAAATATCTCTGCGTATTTACTTCTAGTGGTCGTCTTTGATCAACCCGTGGTTATCTGCTATTTGTATGGTCATTTTTTTATTCCCATGACCATTTTTTTATCATATTTGTAGTCGTATATGCTCTTTTACTGATCATTGCAACTCCATTCATGGTCGTTTTTCAAAAAAATGATTGTATCTTCTAGGTGAACCAAACGGTTCCAACCCTTGCTAGGCTTTGGTACTGTTTGATGTCACACTTTTGAATTGCTTTATTTGTTGGTTCTTTTGAGGTTGCCAGTACTGGGTGGTATAGTAATGATACCATGGAAATAATTGGCTTGAGACTCTTAGGTATCATATTAGCAGACAATATACGGTAATTCACTTCAAGTGGTCAGGTGCGGCTTATTTTTGTTTTTTACGTAATGTTACAAAGATAACAATATCTGTACATAGTAAAAGTGCAGCCATTGGTGCTTTTAATGTCATGGCAAAAAATGGAGTTCTGGGATACGGGGCTATGCGTTATAAACTGCCTATTTGCTGCTCATTTTGGCTAGTGTGAAAGTTGGAATACCAACTATAGAGATATAGCTGGGTAGCTGCCAATAGGATTGTAAGGCATGAACTTCATTAATTAGTTTCACCGTGTCTTTTGGATTGGAGACTTGAATTATCGACTTGCCTTTGAGATGCTTGAAGAAAAGCCATTGATACCGCAAATAAGTTTTTGGAGCAAAAAAAAGTCAAGCAGATCCTTGATGGAGGATATAGAGAGTTACTTCAATATGATGAGTTACAAAATCTTTTAAATGTTGGCATGCCATTAACGGAAAAGAGAAAATGTATAATCAATAGTTCTTCATGTCTTCAAGGAGGGAGCCTCCCTCCCCCCCAACCCAAATTGTAAGATACAAAGGGATTCCACACAATTGTATGATTAGAAGCTAACTCCATGAGGAGTCCTACTCCTTGTAAAACGATTTCATAGTTTGTATTTTTTCATTCAAGTTGTATGTTTTGGTTGAGTTGTTCTCTCAAACATAATCTATGTTCTATCTATCCAAATATGTATTTATTTTACTACTAATTTAATATTATATACTTTTCCATTTTGTCAAAAAGAAGTTATTTCTTTTATTTTCTTACATTTTTGTCTTTATATGTTAATATATATTTGTGAATTATAAAACAAGTACAGACAACATATTTAACAACAGAAAGAAAAATAGAGACAAATACAACATAACACAAAACACACTGTGAATTACGTGGTTCACCATTAAGCGGAGCTCTATTCCATTAATCATTGTCACCAATTCACCAGTTAACATCATGTACACATCGCTTTATACATTCATAAACTACTACAAAATGAAGGGTTGGCAGAAGCCAAAGAGTCAAGTGACCGTTGGACTTCAAATTCTCAACAATCTCCCCCTTAAACTCCAACTGGTACAACCATATACTGTAACATCCCCTACATTTCCACTTCTAAATTCACATTACAACCATGCCCATCGAAGATTTCAAATTGGCCAAATTTTATTCACGAACACTATGAATTAATATTTTCAATGCCTAGTCAGAATTAATAATTTTCTTGACAAAGTCATCTTCAAAAGCTACTTTTTCAAGGACAAGCTTATACATTATCCACAATCATAAATAAATTCATCTCTCTATCACATACCTTCAACAAATAACTTATCCATAACAACCAGCACTTGTTTTATTTTATTTACCTTCTTCGTTGGCAATAATAAATCAATTTGACCTTTAGTTGCCAAAGAAAAAAAACATGCTCCTTCTCCAAAAAACTTCAATATCCTATGATTCATCTTCCCTCTCAGGAAGCTCCACACTATATTCTACAGATGCAAAATGGGCCACATTGCTATCCTCAAAAACCTCTTTCCAATAACTAGGTATGTAGGTGTGTTGGCCCTCTTCTTGACGGTGTAGAAAATCAACATCCTGCCAAGGGTTTCTATATTTTTAATTCATCTACAAATCCTCTATTTATTGTTTCATAGAAAATGATCTCTTTATGAGCAATAGATTCTCCCCCTTCAACCTTGCAATCTCTTTTTCCATTTGCACTTCCTTTAAAATCAATTGATCATGTGCCTCCTCATCTCCAGGTCGAATAGCTTGGCCTTCCTGACCCTCTTCTTGGTCAACACACAAGCCTCTCCTCTCAGCTGCTATCAATACTTCACACCCTTCCACCTAATTCCAGACTGTATCCTCCTCTTCTTCAGAGGCATTATCCTCATCTTGGGAGGCAAACTCATTAGCATGTGGCAAATTCTTTACCAAAGACTTGGGGGTTGTGTAAGACACTAATCTCTCTCTCTCTCTCTCTCTCTCTCTCTCTCTCTCTCTCTCTCTCTCTCTCTCTTCTTCCATATTNCTCTCTCTCTCTCTCTCTCTCTCTCTCTCTCTCTCTCTCTCTCTCTCTCTCTCTCTTCTTCCATATTAACTTATTTACTAGCCACCTTAACTTCATCCCACCAATGTACACGATAACTTGTTTCAACTTTCACTTTCACAACACTACTCTTTGCTAAGTTTAATTCCTCAATTTTTAAAGTTCTCAGAAATTCTGTAATGTTCAAATTAACTTCATCATCTTCTTCCATCTCCGCTCAATCTTCCCAAGCTCTAATACCAATTGTGAATTGTGAATTATAAAATGAGTAGAGACAACATATTTGACAACATCAAACAAGAGAAAGAAAAATAGAGACAAACACAAGACAACACAGAACACCCAAATTACGCGGTTCAATATTAATTGGCTACATCTACCAAAAAGGAGGAGAACTATTCTAGTAATCATTATCACCAATACACCAATACACAGCCTGCACACATCTCTTTATACATTTACAAGCCGCTACAAAATGAAAGGTTAGAAAAAACCAAAGTATCGGATGAGTTGGACTTCACATTTCCAACCATATTTAATCTATATTTAAAAGATCAAAATGTCTATATTATTTTCTCAATGTAATTATTTTTCTTCTCAATATATGTGATAGATATATATATATATCTAAATATACATATATAATATTTGATTTACATAAATACATACATATAAATTTAAACTGTTTAAATTAAAAACTATTTTTTTAGAGCACCGAAACTGTTAAGGTGTGGTATGGTCTTATTGTATGAGTTGTAACTTGAGTTTGGAAAACAATAACAAAGGAAAAGCTTCAGTAGAGCCAATTCATCGATATTCCAAGGGAGCCGATGACAATGTCTGCCCAAAGGAAGGCAAGAATAGAGAGAAGTCGTGGCAGTTTAGGTGACAAAACCATAAGCTGAGTATTGGAAAAGCACAACAGCAATTTGGGGAGAAGACACACGCATCTCATGGAAAGTTTTGTTGGCATTTTGAGCAACAATCACGCATCTCATGGAAAGTTTAATTTGCATTTTGAGAAACAACATTTTGGATTTTTTATCAGCTGAGAACCCTGAAAGTATAGAGATATCTTAGGGCACCATTTTGGACAGCAGATTGGGCCCTCATTCATCATCGATTTGGGCATTCTCACTGCAATTCTGAGCAGATGTTTACCTGCGATTTCTACTTCTTGATTTCGTTGTCTATGATGGTTGTGATCTTATTCTTATATATACAAATTGTTCGGAAGGATTTAAATTTATCATCATACTTAAAGAATGACACATTCAAGCCAATGGCCAAGACAGGAGTGAGTGAGCTCAGCCAAACAAAAGATCAAAATAGATTTGAAATGTGTATATGAGAAAAACACAAACCATAAGCCTCAAGTAATTGGCGAGCAAAGACATTGTCCATTCAATTGAGCATGGGATGCCTAGAAGACCCACGAATATGTGGATTGTATAGCACTTTAAATAGAAGTTTATAGTCATGACCGAGATAATCAAGAAGATAGTCAATAGAGTTTTCATGATTCATGAAGAAGTTTATATGATTACTCTTTTTTTCTTTTTTTTTTAATGGATAAGGGCCGAGACGATATTTATTAATTATAATAATAGTACATCAATCCTGGTTCAAAGGCATACCGGGAGGAAAGAACCAGCAAGAAAACATCAGGTCATAGCCCATACAACTTATAACTAAAGTATAATTACATCAAATAGCATCTTCCCAATGTCAAATCCAAAAAACACTACACAGGAATCCTGCAGAAGTCTCATCCTAAAAAGTCACTGTAGAACATCTAGTTCAACCAAAATCTTGGGTACCCTGTCTCTGCTTGTTACAGCCCTTCGCTTTCCTCCCCTTTCCCATGGACATATTTATTCCATTCCCAAGCATAAACTTTTAAGTCTGTAGATTAAAAGATGCTTTATAGTTTGCTCCAAATATAGCACCAGTTATTAACAAATCTGTCAAAAGAATTAAATGAGACCTCTTATCTTTATCTCCAACCTTCCTGGATGTCCTGTGTTTTGACCAAGATTCAATATTGCTTTTGTGATTCCAAGGTCACCGAAGTTCCTGTCTATTGGGAGTCTGAGAAGATTGAAACACACCTAACTGCCTAAGTCTGAAGGAGAAGAATATCCTTTGTTGTGGAAGTCCTTGTGGACCTCATAGCCCACCTCTACCTTGTCAACTCCTTATGACTTCTTCACAACTTTCGTTGAAGGGGAAGGAAAAGGAGGAATTTTCTCAAAATATTTGTTTAAAGAATTTGCCTTCTACTCCCAACTTTGTCATTTCATCTGCTACTAAATTACCTTCTCTATATATGTGGTTTATGGTCACTTGCTCAAAACTAACCAAGAGGCTTTAAATAGCATCCAGTACTGATTGAAGTCTCCAATTGGGGGTCAATTTTGATCTAACTACATTAATAGTGATGTGAGAGTCTCCTTCAATCTCTACCTTTGATAATTTAAGATCCTTGCATAAGGACAACCCTGAAAGCAGCACTTTGAATTCTACCATGTTATTGGTATCTTCCTATCTGAGTGGATTGCGCAACTAGCTCTTGATGGGCCCGGGTTATCTTTGGAGGCCCCATCAAAGTTTAGTTTATACCATCTACTACTAGGAGGAGACCAAACATAATTTTCTTGTAAATTTGACTTTGTTTTCCTCCTCGACCTAAAGTTTGGGGGGCCTTAAGACCAAATCACGTCCTAAACATGGAATCATATAATTAGTTTTTATTTGTTTGCACATAGTTTTAAAAAATATTTTAGACATAGTAATCGATCATATTTGAAACATTAACTAAAAATTTAAAAGTAAAAATGAAAAACAAATCATAAACAAAGATACAACACATCTAATTCTAACAAAAATTAATAAATAACCATTTTAGTTTTACAAAACTACTGTAAAACATAGTTAGTAATCTATCATCTTTGAAGCATCAATTTAAAATATACATTGTCATATCCAAAAATAGTCATATGAAAATTAGTATTTATTAACATTTTAGTTTTACAAAATACTATACAACATTGGTTTGCATGAGTTTTCAAAATCCTTGAATGTGTATATTTTTTAAATAGATCATACTCAGTCATCTATCATATATGAACCATAAATTAAAATAATGCATAGCCAAACCAAGAGCAATCATATACAAATATACAACAAATCTAATTCTAACATAAAGTTTAACAGCAGACCAATTCTTAATTGTGGAATGGTCAAGAAGAAAAACAAAGGAAGAAAATCCATGGTCACACTAAGACTGGAAGATGGTGAAGACCCAGAACAATCCAAAATCACAACTTATTTAAATGTAGGGAAGGCAAAGTTCTTTCCCAAGCCCCAATGAAGGTCCTTTCTTGGAATTTTAGGGGCCTCAATGCTCCTAACAAGAAGTGAATATTGAAACGCTGCATCCTGATGGCTAAACCATATTTAGTTCTTCTATAGGAAACAAAGATGAATATAGAACAACTCTCCATCTTCTCCAAATCTCTCAGAGACTAGTTCGTAGAGGGATATGATGCACTTGGCTCCTCTAGAGGTATTGCCATTTTATGGAACCCTAGATATGTTAGATTTATCAATCATAGCAAGAAATCGAATTGGATGGGGGGTGAAATTTGAAGTCTTGCTTCCAATCTCCACTTCTACATTATAAATGTATACGACCCAAATCAGAGGAGAAGGAAATTGGAAGTCTGGTCAGAATGAAGTGAGCACATACAGGATCATGTAAATGAAAGTGTCATCATTGGGGGATATTTTAATGTCATTATTCATCCCTTAGATAAAATAGGAGGTTCTGAAAGGCAATCACAATCTCAATGTAATTTCAAAGAGTGGCTTCATGCAGAATCAATGTTGGAAATAGAATTGGAAAATGGGAAGTTCACTTGGAATAACAAAAGGCTGGGGCCTAGTAATATTGCTGAGAAACTAGATAGATTCTTTTTCAAAGGAGACCTTTCTCTTTTTCCCTTTGATCTTAAAGCTTCCATTTCTCCAACCTCAGGCTCAGATCACTTTCTCATTGAATTGGAAATCCTCGATGAAAAAAAAACTTTGCTTTGCCCTTTCAAATTTGAAAACATGTGGCTTAAAGATGATAATTTTCTGAGTCTAGTTTCAGATTGGTGGGCGGAATTTAGAATTAAAGGTTCAAAATTATTCTACTTTGTTTCAAAACTCAAATATGTCAAACAGAATATACTCATATGGAAATAAATGTACTTTAACAATATCTTTATTTCAAAAGTGGAGGTGGAGGGCAAGATCAAGGATTTGAATGATTCTATTATGCAGTTGGGAATGAATAAGGAAAGATACGATCTGGATAAAGAACTATTAAGAGCTTAGGAAGATATCTTAGCTAAGGAAGAAATCATTTGGAAGAAAAAATCTAGAGAGAGCTGGCTAGAGGTAGGGGATAGAAACACTAAATTATTCCATAACAGCACCAAACAACGCCACAACATCAACAGGATTTATCAAATTTCCAAGGAGAATGGCACTATCCTACAAGATCAAAATGAGATTCAAAAGGAAATTGTTAGCTTTTACACAGAATTACTAAATAATTCTGAGGTATCTCACTTCATGGTACAGGATGAATTGCTTAGTGACATTCCAAAACTCATTTCAGAAACAGATAACTCTTTGCTCCTTGCCCAATTCTTTGAGGAGGAAATTCTGGAAACTCTCTCTCACATGGCACCGAATAAAGCCCCTACCATAGATGGATTTCCTCCCTACTTCTTCCTGAAATGATGGCACATTTTTGGCAAGGAACTTACTGACTAGGCTCTGGAGGCAGGCCGCTCCTCAGGTAGATTCTTAACCGAAATCAACAACACTTTCATTGCCTTAATTCCTAAGAAAGAAAATGCCTCTTGTATTGATGAATTCACACCCATTGCTTTATGTAATACTTTATATAAAATCCTTTCTAAAGCTTTAGCTAATAGATTAAAATTGGTTATGAGAAAAATCATTGGTGAGGAACAAACAGGGTTTATTCCAGGGAGGTCAATTTTTGATGGCATTATTATTGCACAAGAGGCCATCCACTCAATTCAATGTAGCAAACAACCCAACATGATTATCAAATTATACATAAAAAAGGCTTATGATAAAGGAGATTTGAGGTTTCTTGAAAAATGTATGGAGAAGTTTGAGTTCTCTAAAGCTTGGATAAATCTTATTTATTACTCCAGCTCTACTCCAAAATTCTCAATGATGGTAAATGGCACCCCTGTGGGTTTTTTTGAAGGAAGTAATGGAATTACGCAGGAGATCCCCTTTCCCCCTTTCTTTTTATCATAATGGCCAAAGCCTTAGGGTGAAGACTTATTAGTCTGTAGGACCAAGGAGTTATTCAGGGAGTGGAAATTACTTCATTGGTTAAGGCTATCACCCATCAACAATTTGTTGATGACATACTCCTATTTAGAAATGGTAATATCAGGGAGGCCTCAGTTATGAAAAAAACTTTGGATAAGTATGCTCTGGCATCAGGTCAAGACGCCAATAAAGGTAAATCAACAATATACTTTCTCAACACCAGAAACAAAACTCAGCAGAAAATTAAAAAGGTATTCAAATTCAAAATTGGATCCTTTCCTTTCTTATACCTTGGAATCCCTATAGATAATGTTCTTAGATCTGAAACTGCTTGGAAACCAATTGGGGAAAGATTGGATAGGAAGATGGATTCTTGGAAATCAAGATGGCTTTCTTGGGAAGGAAGGGTGGTGTGATCAAAGCCACTCTGGCAGCCATTCCCATTTATCTTATGTCTTGCCTCTCTCTTCCATCAGGGAGTTACTTGGACATAATCAAAAGATAGAGAAATTTTTTTTGGCAAGGGACCGACACCAAAAGGAAATTCCCTTTTATTTCCTGGGATAAGGTATGCACACTAGTTGAGGTTGGGGGTACCGGCATCAAAAATCTGCAATGGAAAAATCGGGCACTTGGAGCAAAACTTTTTTGGAAAATATTAAAGGAGAAGAATCTCAAGTGGGTCAAAATTCTTAGAGGCAAGTATTTTCATCAATTAGAGGATGAAAAAGTTATCAAAGTATCTGATCTTCCTAGAGGATCTAGAATATGGAATTTTATCTCGAATTCAATAAATCTAATTGAGGATAACATAACTTGGAACATCAAAGATGGTTCTATTGCTAGATTTTGGGAAGATTCATGGGGAGGGTTTCCAAGTATAAATCAAATGCTAGGTCAGAATAACATCATTAAAATTTGTACAAAGAAATGGGGCCCTCTGGTAAAAGATTATATCTCTCCGGGCTCCCTAAACTTTATTGATGGCTCTTGGCACTGGAAACAGTTTGAAGAACTTAATATTGATCCAATTGAACTTCTTCACTTGCAAAAGTTACTAGAGGACAGATCCTTTCTGATCAAAGAAGGTAAAGATGAAATCATTTGGAATGGCTCTAAATCAGGGGATTATAAGGCAAAGGATGGATACTTAATTCTCTCAAACACTTCTTCTCACAAACAACCACAATTCTTCAATCAACTATGTTGGAATAAAGTTTGCCTTCCCAAAGAAGGAATTTTTCCTTGGGCAACAATCCAAGGAAAAATCTTAACTACCAATTGGTTCAAGAAAATGGGATTTCATGGCCCTTCTAGGTGTCTTCTATGCTATACCAATAAGGAGGATACGAATCATCTGCTGCTTACTTTCCCCTTTGCATTGGAATGTTGGCAATGGCTTTGGGAAAAACTAGGATGGTCTATAGCTCTCCCGAATAATATTATTTCACTCTTCACTTCATGGTGTCAACTCTTCAAAAATAGCTTATGTGGCAATTTGTGGATAGCCACTCCCTCAATTATGATTTGGGAAATATGGAAGGAAAGGAACAGAAGAATTTTCCAAGATAAGTCTTTGGACAAATCCTCAATTTTGAACGGTATTGAAGCCTCTATAGTGGAAGTTATGAATGCTAGGATCCAATTACAGAGTGCACAATAGAAGTATTATACCATCTAGGATGATTATATGATCAAAAATTTGTTCGGGCTTAAGTTTCCCCCCACAATTGGTATTGGAGTTAAAGAAAATGCCACCCTCAAAGCTAACTGCGAGTGGAAACCTCCTTCAATGGGTTGGTATAAATTGAATTTTGATGGAGCTTCAAAGGGAAACCCTGATCCCTCAGGGGCGGGTTGCATTATTCATTCTAGTGAATCTTCCCTGATTGCCAAATTGGCAAAACCATTGGAAATAGGCACATGCAATTTGGCAAAATTCAAAGCTCTACTATTGGGACTGTCGATGGCATTTGAAATGGGCATCAAGAAACTAGAAATTGAAGGGGATTCCCTGATCACAATCAATGCAATTAAAATAGGGGCTTCTCCAAATTGGAAACTGCAGGCAATTCTGGAGGTGATTCTAAATTTAATTAAAAAAATTGAATTCACAACGACTAATCATATCTACCGGGAAGGAAATTTTATTGCCAATGATCTGGCAAAAAAGGCAGCTCTGGGTGAACATATCAAATTCACCGAGTAGTTTGGTTGGGCATGTGGTACATTTTAGATTTGGGTTGGGCATGTGGTACATTTTAGAAATGGTCTTTGGGTGTCCAATCGAGATATCTTAGCCTCAGTCTCTTCAACTTTAATAAAGTTTTGATGCTTGGTGAAAAAATTTTGTTGGGGTTGATGTGATGGCTCCTGACATCTTCAAAAGGTTCTTTGTATCCCCGAGTTTGAATGATGTCATAAGATTGTAACATATCTCTCTAGATTCACTTTGCGTGGATTGAACTATTTCATTTAATTCACATCACATCATTCAGGAAGATACTGTCCTTTGGCTCGCTTGCATGATATCTCCTTGCCTCAAGCACAACTACCATCTCTTTTCTAGGAATGACTGGAGCCTTTTTAGGAAGAGCTTTTGAAGTGTCACTAAAGTTGGAAACTATCATTTTTCAATTGCATCTTAAGACACGACATTGGAAAGGAGAGTATGTCTCTCAGAAGTTTTTCCAGAGTGTGACGCGATATCATTAAGTGGTTTCACTGGCATTAAGTTGGCGAGTTGTTTATCTTTGCAGCATTGATATTTTCTTCAAAAAAAGTTTCTTGAGGTGAAGAGTGATTGATTTCTGTGGTAGAGAGATGGATTCCCTGCTTAAATTTGGTTCTGAAATTGAGCAAATTGCTTTTGACACCCCTATTACCTCCAATCAAATCAATGAAGTTTATATCTTTCAGCATCCCTTAGTCACTCATGTCGTGAGGAAAGTCTTAGGTAACAACTTTTTGTGTATAAATCACACGTTTAGGGTTTCTTTAGATATTTGCACGAGATTCCTTGCTAGCATTCTGGTTGCTGGGGCTTCAAAGACATTGGTGGAGGATTTGTGTGATCACTTGTTCTCTGGGAATTTCATTGTAGAACTCCATAAGGTAGTCATGAACATCGATGCAGATCTCACAACGCCTTTTCCCTGAGACTTAGCCATGAAAATGACTGCAGGGAAACCCTTCTCAGGTTTTGGAATCGGCCCCAGACGGAATATTTACGGTGGACCTCCTCGACGCCTTCACATTCTGTGGGTCTGGGAATGGGAAGACCATCAGCTGCGGCTTTGCATGATGCGGAGAGGGTTGAAATTCCTCTCTAAATTCCTAGGAATTGAGGATGGCTTGAGTGTCTCGTATGGAGACAACTTAGATGAAACTCTCCCCTGGGTGTATCAATACAAATATGATGAAAGGTTGGATGGGTTGGGGAGTTTGGACTCATCAGATAATGCAGTCACAGGGGAGGAAATGGAGGTGGATTCTGGTGATGACAGCAGTGAGGTTGAGTCCAAGGGTGATGACGAAGAAGATGAAGACAAAGAGGAGGTGGAAGATGAAGAGATTGGTGATCTAGAGGAGAAGACTTTTGAGGAGGAACCAGAGGACAGCGGCTCTCCAGCTTTGGGGGACAGCTCCAAATGTGGTTTTGGAGCAACCACTGAGAATGACACCACTTCTTCCTCGGTGTGACAACATGAGCTACGTCCATTGGGGGCTATATGCTTGTTTTGGCATTTTGCATTTTGATTTTGTTTCGTTATGCTATCATTGAATTTCGACCTATTGCAATACTTTTATCTGGTTTGAGCCTAGGTGCTCTTCTTTGGGTTCACAATTCTCTTGGTAGAATTGGGTTATGAACCATCAACTCTTCCATATGTTTATCATTGTTTTACAGTTTATATACTAATATAGATCTCGGCTTCAGCCACTTAATGATTAAAAAAAAATTCATTTTATTCTTTATAAAAAATACTATAAAACACAACTTGACATGAGTTTTTCATAGTTCATCAAGTAGGGTATGATTTCTTTTACTCTAGACTATGTATATTTTTTAATCAGATTATGCTCAATAATCTATTATCTCCAAAATATCAATTTAAAACATACACAATCAAAATAAAAACAATTATATACAAATATATAACACATTTAATTCTAATAAAATACATTAAACAATCTATTTTATTTTGACAAAAATATAAACCAATCATTTTTCTTTAAAAATCCAAAAATGGTATTTAATCAATTAAACTTAATATTGTTTAAGCCAACAACACCCGTTGACCATCGCTGACAACTTACACCAATATATAGTTCCCACCAGATTAAAACATTCTACACACTTGTAAAAAGAACTGTCAAGAGGAAAAAAGAATAGTGTGTAACACATGGAACATTAAAAGTTGTGATATGAGAGAGAAAAGAGAAAAGGAAGTGTCTATAGAACCTACATACAAAACCTGAATATTTAGATCTACAAATCCTTACTAAAATAGAAACATGAAAGCCTGTTATGATGAGAGAGAAGAAAAAAAGAATATGTCTATAAAACCCACATACAAAACCTGATTTAGATCTAAAAAATCTTCACCAAAACAATATACAAGAGTGAGCTGTAAGCAATACTCAAATTTAAAACATACCCAGATGTTTTTCATTTGCATCACGGTGGACTCATCAACTAAACAATCTTTTCTAAGTGCTTGAGAAATAACTTCAAAGCTAAAAGCTTTTGAATCTTCTTTCTAGTACACAACATAATGTATACTTTCCAGCAAAGGATTATTATACCCATCATGCCTTGTGAGCCTCCGATTCCTTTGTTCTAGTCGAACAACATGATTTCTATTGACTGTGCTATTTTCAGATACTTCAATCTTCTTACAGGCTGAGAAGAAGGAAGCCATAAAGCCCTTCCGTGGGCCATTGTTCCTATCATTAACTGAATCAGGCCTGGAAGCTGATAAATGCCTAGTGGGTCTTCTTTCTTCTTTAATTGGTGATGGCAATGCAAAAGTTTTTATGTCATTCAATGCCTCTTTTGTTTTCTGAGTTTTTAATGAAGCCTGAAAGCTTCTTTTCTCAGAAGTCTGATGACGTGTTTCCATTTAAACTTCTCCCACAATAACAACCTGTTAACTAAACACAAAAGTTGGTATTAATTTTCTACACTCTATTAGATTAAGAGTATAAATTTGAGTGAATTGTGTATGCTTTTTTAGTCTCAGATAACATGTTATCTTTGATCTATCTTCAGAAAGAAGAAAATCAATTAGCAGAGCATAGAAGTTAGCATTAATTTTGATATTAGACTAATAAGAATGATCTTAAATGTTGAAAAAAAAAAAATACAACCGTAAATTCCTGGCCTTAAAAACATAAAAGTTTATTGGATTTCAATATCTGATCATCTAATGGAAAACTTACTATAGCAAAGGCGTGGAAAAAGCTAAGAGAATTTCTTACCAGAAATAATTGCCTGTGTATTGATTGCATCTACATCTGTTTGCAAATGCTATATTGAGTAAATTTAATGGAAGAGAAGGTGGGTATAAAACCAAAACTAAAGTTAATATTTTAAATAAATTGTCGGCAGTTTCCAGGATAAGACGGAGAAACCAACGGGGAAAAACGTTATTTAAGTGGTAGAGAAATTGATCGAATGGTGTTGATTACGCGTAGTTCCTGCAACGTGGACTATTCAGATGAGGTTGGTGATCGGATTTATTTTGAAAATTAAAAAAATGTTGCCAGATAATTTTAAAAGAATTTATTGAAAGTGATGTGGGTTCAAATAATCAGAACCCGGCGATGAAAAAGGAGTCGAGCATTAAAGAAATATACATAATAGGAATGTGACGGTCACATTTATGTTAAATTTCCATTCAGGTTTGTTTTAATATAATTATATATAAAGAAATGGTGTATTATTATAATGTTAAAATTCTTTGAAAACGACTTAAAGTATTATAAATATATAAAATATAAATATAAATCTTAGCATTGTCTTATATTCAAACTTTGTATTCTCCATTTTGTATTTTTATCTTCTCTCATGTCAATCTTATGGAATGCATCACATGGAATTTAACTCCTACAATTCAAAAAATAAAAATAAAAAATTAAGATTTTTCGTTTTTTGTCATTCATAGAACTAGTTGGTTTTAACCCTTTTCTTTTAGATATAATTAGTTAATTTTTTCATAAGCTTAATGATGAACCTATAGTCAACAGTAATGAGTACATACTTGGTGATGTCTTCCTTATTGGTGCAATTTGTATTATGGACATTGATCATAATATTATTGGCATTTATCATAATCATGACAATGTTATACCGATGATGACATTTATTCCGCATATCATGATATCCTTACATGTATAGACACACACTTTCTAGATGGCCTATCTCCTCTTATACATGATATGATTTATGTTCATCAACCTTTTACATCTCATGTTTGATTTACTCAAACATACCTAAATGATATCGTATTCGGCTAATATTTCTTTAGCTCTCTATGATGATTATGATGTTATTACATTTTCTTTTTATTAAAATTGTAGATTAATCTTATCAATTTTTTAGAACCAAACATGAAAACTAAGTAAAAACATTACAGAAATATAGAAAATATAAATATAATTCTTAGCATTGTTGAAACCATATTCTAACTTTTAGTCCCCACTTTGTATATTTACCTATTTGTCTCAAGTAAACCAATGGTATGCACCACATGGAATTTAACACCCAATTTTAAAAAACAAAAAAGGAACAACAAATTTTATGTTTTTAACAAAATTCTCACTTATTTCAAGTCATTATAAACCAATGTGTTGCATGTTTGCACAATTAATTAGTATCTTCATATTTAAAAGCAT
>MU219851.1:55264-71826 GCA_018584345.1 Thuja plicata | reverse complement strand
GTTTGTGTTTCTCTCTCTCTCTCTCTCTCTCTCTCTCTCTCTCTCTCTCTCTCTCTCTCTCTCTCTCTCTCTCTCTCTTTCTCTCTCTCTCTCTCTCTCCTAGGTATTTCTGTTGTAATATAAATATTTAATACTAATATTATACTATTATACAATAGAGAAATAAATAATAATAATATAATACTAATTTATAAATTATAATACTAATATAAATAATTATATAATACAAATTTGATAATACTAATATAAATTATTATATAATACTAATGCTAATGAAATTTATTATATATAACGTAAATAAACATCATAAATTTGAGAAAAGAATTGAAAAAATTGGGCGGGATATATTGAATATTTGATATTATCGAATATCCATATAAGTATGAAATATCTAATATGTTTTCAGATATCCGATTAGCCTTGATTTTTGCCTTGGGTTTTGGCTTTGCATTGCCCAACGTGGATGGTCAGTCCAAAATACGTGTTCACCATATTTCCTCTTATCTCCAGACTCTGACCATGTAGCTGACGACCTTGTTTTCACCAAAAATTGATGAAACAAAAACGGTTTCTTAAATAAATTCAACTTTCCATCAATATAATTGTTGTCAAATTTTAAGTTCAGTAAGTAGTTATTACTTATTTTCTAATTGAGTTATCTATAAAGTCCTAATTGACAGACTAATTGAAAAATAACTATAACTTTCAAATGGTATAACCTTTTTGAAATCCGAAACATGCGTCACATTCTATGCTTCACCTACTATAAGAAAAAAAAATAATTCAATTTTGTAAAGTTTAGAATTAGTTAATGTGGTCAGACAAGAGAATTTTTTTATTTTGAATAAGTTGTAGCATAAAATTCATAATTAGTTATTTATTTGGGATGAAATTACACAAAAATATGCATGACATTCAAGCATGAGTCTACTACTTATATTTATAATCTTGTGAAAATTTACCATCATTTGATTATGATTAGGGTGGTCAGACTTACACATACTTTTTATCATTTTCCTAAAAATTTTGTGCTACTGTATTGAAATCTAAATTTTCCAACAATTAGATTATTATTTTTTTCAGATAAGGGCTAGTAGTTTAGAAACTACATTCAATTTCCTACAGATTCAATTCTTACAAAGTTTTCACATAAGGTTGATAAGATGTTCAACTATTTATGTCAAGTTGACTAACCTTGATTTTCTCATTTTTCATTGCCACTTAAGGCCATATTTCTAGCGCATGTCAAACCGAAGTGTTCCCAAGGTGCACTAATCCAAATTGGGCAGCATTTTTTAGAGAGTGATATCTCTGACCTTGTGAGAGATATCAAAGATCTATGAAGTTCTCAAGCACCTTCTTGGGAAGTTCTACAAGCATGTGGCTTAGTTCTGGGAGATTCCACTCGGATTCTATTTGGGGACCTGATCTCGGTTGGTGCAAAACTTTGCATTGTTGTTCAATTAAAAGTTTCTCAATGGTGCATCTTTCAAACCATTCATCATGGGACTAAACCGTCAGCTCCAATAGCTCTAGTTGGCCAGGTAAATGCTAGTGGGTACCTTTTTCTCTCTTGTGTAGCATCAACAACGTTCCAGGGCATGTTAAACTGAAGTGTTCCCAAGGTGCACTAAGCCAAATTGGGCAGGGATTTTTGGAGAGTGTTATTTCAAACCCTGTGAGAGATATTAGAGATCTATGAAGTTCATGCAGACCATCTTGGGAAGGTCTACAAGCATGTGTCTCAGCTCAGGATGATTCCACTCAGATTCCATTTGGCGACCCAATCTTGGTTGGTGCAAAAAGTTGCATTATTGCTCAGTTGAAAGTTGCTCAATGGTGCACATCTTTCAAATTGGTCATCATGGAAGTAAAACCATCATCTCCATCAACTCTAGTTGGCTGGTTAAATACTACTAGATACCTTTTTTCTCTTGTGTAGCACCAAGAACATTCTGACACATGTCAGACTGGAGTGTTCCCAAGGTGCACTAAGCCAAATTGGGAAGCAATTTTTGGAGAATGATATCTCAGACCTTGTGAGAGATATCACAGATTTGTGAAGTGCATAAGGACCATCTTGGGAAGTTCTAGAATCATGTGGCTCAGTTCTAGGAGATTCCTCTTGGATTCTATTTGGCAACCCAATCTCGGTTGGTGCAAAAAGTTGCATTATTGTTCAGTTGAAAGTTGCTCAATGGTTCATCTTTCAAACTGTCCGTCGTTGGATCAAATTGTCAGCTCCATCAGCTCCGGTTACCCAGATAAAAGGTAGTGGATACTTTTTTCACTTTCTTAGCATCAAGAACGTTCCACCACATTTCAGACTGAAGTGTTCCCAAGGTGCACTAAGCCAAATTGGGAAATGATTTTTGGAGAGTGATATCTCGAACCTTGTGAGAGATATTAGAGATCTATGAAGTGCACAAGGACCATCTTGGGAAGGTATACAAGTACTTGGCTCAATTCTAGGACATTCTACTCAGATTCCATTTGGTGACCCAATCTCAATTTGTGCAAAAAGTTGCATTGTTGCTTAGTTGAAAGTTTCTCAATGGTGCATCTTTCAAACCATTCATCGTGGGACCAAACCGTCAGCTCCACTATATCCATTTGGCCAGGTAAATGCTAATGGATACCTTTTTTCTCTTGGGTAGTATCATGAACATTATGGCGTATGTCAAACCGAAATGTTCCCAAGGTGCACTAAGCCAAATTGGGTAGTGACTTTTGGAGAGTGATATCTTGGACCTCGTGAGAGATATTAGAGATTTGTGAAGTGCACAAGGACCATCTTGGGAAGGTCTACAAGAATGTAGCCTATTTTTGGGATATTCCACTCGAATTCCATTTGGAAACCCGATCTTTGTTGGTGCAAAAAGTTGCATTGTTTCTTAGTTTAAAGTTTCTCTATGGTGCATCTTTCAAACCATTCATCCAGCTAGGACTAAACCGTCTGTTGTGTTAGCTCTATATATCCAGGTGAAACTAGTTACAAACTAGAGGAAATGGGTAAGTCTTGGAGAAAGTGTGGAATGATTTTGGATGTTGATTCAAGGTGCTAGAGGTAGTGAGTAGGTATTTTCATTTATTTTATGCAATTGGAGCCTATGGTGAATTTGGGGGTTCCTAGGGTCATTTTCTATATCTTTGAAATCATAGACCTCTTATAGACCTTAATAGTTGTCAAAAAACTGCCTTTGTATCATTAGGTTATGCAAATTTGGATTCTATTAGCCCAGTTGTGGTCTATTATGCCTATTAATTTGGTTTGACAAAAGATTTTCAAGATAGTTTCTTTGGAAAAGATTAGGTCTATTACACATGACACCACATGAAAAAGATATAATATGGAAATGAACATACATACAACACATGAAAAAGATGTAGTATGGAAATAATACATACATACAACACATGGAAAAAGATATAATATGAAAAATGAACATACATACATAAATACAATGCATGACAAACACATAATATGAAAATAATACATACATACAACACATGATTTAAAGATATAATATGGAAATGGTACATACATAAAACACATGACAAAGATAAAATAACTAGAAATGAACATGTAGATATGTATATATGAAATTTTTTTTTACAAAATTTGGCACATGCACGGTATCTCAAATTAGTTGCAAAATTAACATATCTATATATAATGTGGCATACACCGTCTCATAATGTACCATATGGCATCTCAAAATAAGAAGTTCAACTACAAATGTTTCTAGGACATCTTATTCTACTACTGGATCATCAAAGTTAAGCCTCTTCAAAGTACTCTTTCGCTCTAATGGATCCTGCATTCAAACACAAAAGTGAAACCCCAAGTTAGATTACTTAATTTATATGGTTTCTACAAATAAAAATTAAAAATTAAAAATCATAGTCAATGATAATAAATAAACAAATTTTAAAATTGAACTCTCATGTACCTCACCTCTATGTCTCCTAATGCGGTTAGGAGACCTAACATATGTCATTGGTAGTGAAGGGACAATGCCACTAATGTCAACTTTGACCTGTATATGTTTGCGAACATGAGATTGATCTACGAGTTATACTATTTAATGCTAAATCCTTGGTAGCAAATATATATTTACAAAATAACATAATTAACATTATAACTTACCTTTGTTGAACTTTCTTCAGGCAATGTCGGTTGGATCATCAGCGATACAAACCCTTCGCATTGTACCTCCCACAAACTAGGGGTGACCTAAAAAAGTCAAACATATACTTGATACAATCATGAATTGATCATATTATATATTCTTTGATAGTAAAATACAAACAAATAAATTTAAAAATATACGTACATTGGGACTATAGCTTTGAATTGATTTGCATGTGACTCTATCGTGGTGAACCGGTCTCGCGACATCGTCATACACCACCCTCTGTCAAACAAACCATATAAATTAAAAATGAGTACGCACAAGTAACAAGTATACATGTATGCATAAACAATCTAAAATACTTAATTACCTTCCCCTTATCAAAGCCAGATGTCTAAACCTCCTCAAATTGCCCCCTAGTGGCAACTAGTGAAACCTGCATCAATATGTAATAAGATGATCATAAATATTAGAAAGAACATGTATGTACTATTATAAAAAAGGAAACCAAAGAGTACATTAAAATGTGTGTAGCATGGAAGTGTGAAGGCCAAATGAAATGGCTGAAAGAATAGACCCCTCCACCTATGCCATCTCGTCCACTTTCATCAACTGAGCATAAATGGAACACATAAATAATGTAAGTGGGAAATCATTATAAGAAAATTATACTAAAAATATGAACGTTTAAAATTAAATACAATGTAACAAGCTAACTATTTACTCAAACTGTAATAGTAGGAGTCCATGGCTCTGCATGCCCCTGATCCACATCTCCATGAGGTGTTTCAGTGCCTATAGTGTGTTATGTAGTATTGTCCACCTCGAAGACATAGTTATATGCATCACTATCATTCAAGGGACCCAAGCACATATTCTTGCACATAATGCAAGTGTGGGGCGCACAAACATGTGAGCTGCTAGAGGATGTGGAAGGGCTAGAATCATCAACATGGTGAGGAAATAATGTTGTACTCTTCCTAAATAGTAGATCACTCAAGGTGTGAATGGATCAAATAGTTTGTGAGTCGGCCTCAATAGTTTAATATCAGGATGTTGCACTATAGGAGGTGGTAAAATCTTGGGAGAGGGGACATATGTGGGGGATTTCACCTAGTGTGCCAATGGCCTATCCTAAGGAGCACCTAAGCCTATGCCTTGGTTCATTCTCATGATCCAATAATTTACCTTGTGACCAATCACAAATTAAGCATACAATTTCCTTAAGGAATATAATGGTACATCCAAATTATTGTGGGGTGGCCTATCAAAAACCATCCATTAGCGGCCCCAAAACTAGTCACAAATTGCATCATTTGTGCACCATTTAATTGACAACTTGGTATTTTTAGGTTTCACTTTTAAACCAATTTTAGGATCCACAAAAAGGTTACATATGTCATCTTTTGTTATATTTAGGTTCATAACTTGATCATAATCAAGTCCATCGTCAAACTTGACATGCATGGAATCACACCAATGAAGTGCGACATTATGTTGCTCTATGAGTTTCTCCATGTTTTCAATAATGTTGTTCAACATGGAAAACATGGGGTGCAGTGTGAGGATATTGGCATATGTAGTCTAATATCCTCTAATCTGATTTAGATTATCTCCTATGAGATCATCTAAAGTTTGCGGGTTTGAGACTGGTTGGTCTTCTGAAGGTGGGGGGTTGTTTGGAGGTGGTTCCAGATTGTTAACACAGTCATTAGGAGGGTTTTCTGATTGGTTTGAGTCCATGTCTGATTACAATTAAAACAAAATAGAAAATTATAATCAATTTAAAAAAAAATGATAAACAATATCAATTAAACCCTAGTTTTTATTAAAAAAAACTACAAATTTCAATTAAAAAACAAAAAAAAAAAACAAACAAAACTAAAAAAAAATTACATACCTGTTCAATTTGGAAATATTTCTCAAGTAGGTCAATCAGATATCAATAGGTTTCGGATATTCAAAACCTTGGGTTGTGTTTGACATTTTCACAATGAAAACTGATAATGCAACCCGCGGGCCTTAAAAACAATTTACTGGAAAATATCAGATGAAATTGTATATCTGATAATATCGGATATACAATATTATCAGATATCCGATTAGGTTTGTGCTTTGGCTTTTAGTTTGGCCAGTTGTACTGACACCCAGGCCTACTAAAAAGTCAACAAGCTTTTTAGTGCGCTTTTGGACAAGTGAAAAGGAGGATTTTACACATCACTAGTTTTTGGCATACCATGATCCTGCACATACCGGGCTATGGTGTCTAACATGCTTGACTAGTACTTTTAGCTCTAGATTTCGTTGATATGTTCCTTTCTGTATTGCATTTCAAGATCTATACTTCTATGTTATCTTTCTAATCTAATACTATCTACTTATGTTGAATTTTATCAAATTCTTGGCATTTTAACTAGTCATTGCATATTAACGTAAAATCAATTCAATCAAAAATAGGAAATAATTATGCATAGTATTCAATTCTCCCTTGAGATAGAAGTTGCATCTTGTTGGATATTTCCCCCAATGAACTGATATTGATTTGGGATCTTAGTTTATGTGTCTAGGCTAGGCCACCATTTCCCATACATTTTATATTGGTGAACCCAACATCTCTTACACTTGCATATTTCCTAATTTTTAGTTTTAGATCTTATTTTTGCATGAAATTTTTAGATTTTGGGTCATTCATTTCAAAATATATTACTTATGTTCTTGCATTAGTTAATTAATCGTATTTATTTATCAATATTTATTAATTATTGTGTTGATTATATTATTTTGAATTTCATAATTTTCTTAGAAAATATCATTGTCTTTAAGTAGTGGGATAAATTATTTTTACAAATAACTCATTTCATGGATGTGATAGTTTTTAACCCTTCCTATGCAGCTTTATCCCTCTCCTAAAGATCCTTTGATCCATAAGTATTGTTTTAGGCAAGAGGATGATAATAATAGCACCTTTCTGAATACTCTCCCTTCTAAGGATGAACCACTGATGAATCATGCTTATCCCTCTCTAAAAACTGGTCTCACGCCTAAGGATTGTTTTATGCGAGATGCTAATAACATTAACACTTCCCTTCATGACACTTTACCTATTATTCACTTTAATCATATCTCTTCAAGAGATGAATTATTGATGATTCATGTTTATCCCTCACCAAACATTGATGCTCTTCATAAGGACACTTTAGCACAATTGGAGGATATCACTAACAATGTTTTTAATTCTCCCTCTCCTGAATATGAAGCTTTACCAAATAAGGATCCCAATCAATTCGGTGCTATTCATGTTTCTAGTCATGTGAATCCTAAAATTGTTATCCATCTTTATCAAGATGCCTATTGACCTCAAAATAATATGTGCTTGTTCTAAATGGTGTTAAGAATCCAACTAGACCTCCAAACTACATCTTTTACAGTACAAAAAAACTCACTCAAAGTGATAGACTTAACCAACAACATAATTATCATGGATTAGCTCACACATTTTGTTGGTGTAAATTATTCACCTAATTACATTTTACTTAATCTTACTTAGGATAATTCATTACATAGAAGTTTTCATATCTGACACTTAGAAGTTTGCACATTTGGTTGCACGTTGTGTAGGAGAAATTTCACTTTAGATCATGATAGTTGTTATCACATTCCACTTCATGTATTGTCTCCAACTTTAGTGCAATTTTCACAAGTTACCATCATCCACATGTTGTACATACTTCATTGCACAATGGAAGATGATCCACCTTTGGTCAACATGTGATTTTGCCTTGTGTGGGTGATAAGTTACCTCCTGGCTATCATGTTCTCTTATTGCCTTTCCTATACAAGCAAGAACATCAATATCATTCATTATCTATTTTATTTTTGTAGTGTAGTTCATTTATTGCATAATTGATGAGAATGCAGTTTGTTTTTCTCCATTTTGTGGTATTGGTGCATCTACAATGAAGAAGATGAAGAAAGTTGAGCTGAAGGAATTTGATCACACTCGCATTAAGCACATCGAATCTAGATTACCTGTGGAGGACATGTAAAGAATCATAGATCTTGGACTAGAAATTTGGGGTTTAATTTCCCTAGTGTGAAGATAGATAATTTATCTTGTTTGTCTTGAGTCATTTTTATGGTGAAACCCTAGTGAAATTGAAGTAATTACTGGATTAAGGAGCGTCAGTGAGTTTCCTGAAAAGAAGTCTAGAAGCTATCAAGAGGTAGAATCTCTTACTGAGATTGGTCGAGATCAATGTGTATTTCTAATCAATACTCTTGAGGATCTTATAGTGAGGTATGTTGCATATGGTTTTTCATATAATCTATTTAGTTTTGAAATTGTGATGGTTTGACTTTTGCATTAGTTGTGTATATTTCATGTAAGATTATAAAAGAGAATATACAAATGGATCTGTGTAAAATATTGTTTGATAATTTTATTGAAAATGTGTACATGATAGTTGAAGGTGGTTATGATTTCAAATTTGAGTCACTAGTTATGTGTTTGTTCTTTTACCTCATGAAGTCATTACCTAGAAATGAAAATCTTTAATGGAGGACAAACATTCTTGTCAATAAGAATATTTTTTCAGGCATTTAAATATATTGAATAACTATGTAGATGTGTGTAAGGCATATTTCTTGTCTATGCAGGGGTATATTAGTTCTAGATTAGTCATTTATTTTTCTTTTCTAGAAATTCATACTAAGGAGGGCTCCTCCTCTAGTTAGAAGATACTTAAAGAAGATGTTGGTGGTTCATCTCCTGAACCAAAGAAAAGGAAGATAGGTGATAGAGGAAAAAATGTTACCATTTTAGAAGGTGATGAAGAAGACGAAGTGGAGGAAGAGAGTGTAGTAGAAGGGATGGAAGAAGAGAAAAATGTGCTTTCTCTAATAGAATCTAAGAATGTGGATTCTGATATGGTAAAAAATTCATTGGAAAATGATGAGTATGAAAGAATTGATAGTTTTTGGACTGATTGTTCATCGATGGATAAGAATTTGGTGATATAATTGCTGACTAATCACTTTATTAGTAAAAGGGTCATAGTCTGTAATGTGTCTAATCATATGCTACCAGTTGTTTGAACTTGTGATGAATTTTGAGATTGATTTGTTGCAGTTTGGTGCATATTACCAAATAGTAGAGACATCTATAATGAAGAAATATGACGATGCAATATAGAGACTTTCAAGGACTATTGGTGCGATGAAGGGATATGTGAAGGAAATTAATGACATATACAAGTATTGTCTTTGGGGGCCTATCGTTGTAGACAATTTTAGAGGCCTAAGTGAACTGGTTGAGAAAGCATTGAATGAGCTTGGAAAGACTTATGATATCTTCAAGGATCAAGATGGAAAACAGAGAACCAAAATTGGTGAACTTCATTTTGAATGGGCGTTATTACAGAGATGGAGAAAAGACCCGACAAAAAAAATTTGGTTCGTGAAGGACCTAGTTGAGCTTTGGTTGGAGCATGCTACTAGTATACCTACTAGTGCAGTGATTTATGAGTAGTTGTTTCAGTTTTCAAGCTCGAAGAAATCTTTTGAAAAATGGTGGAGTGTGATACTCTATGTGCGCGGATGGAGACTTCCATTACTGAGTGGAAGAAGAAGCTTCCAATTTTGAAGGAGAGGTACAAAAAGGTCTTTTTGATTAAAATAGTTGTATTTCTTTGACTTTATTTTCTATACTTTTTTGTCCCTTTTCCATTGTGGCAAAAAGGGGGAGAGAAAGAGGAAAAAAAAAAGTGATACATCTACCCAAGAGGGGGGGGTTTGGTTGCAAATTTTTTTGAATCAAGGAGCACATTTTCTTTTGGTGTTTTTCCATCAATGCTAAAGGGGGTTATTGTTAGACCTATTGAGTTATATTTGGCATTGCTTGTCATTGATGTCAAAATCCACATACCGACATACTTGCACTATTAATTCGTAGTTGATAGTTTTAGATATGTATTAGTTGGCTATCGATTATATAACAAAGGTTTCAATTATAGACAATTTTGATGGTTTATGGAAGATGTACTTGGTTATACTCATGGCCTATATGTTTCAGTATACTTTTATTTTTTTGGTTATTAGTACTGTATGAAATTTATTGTTGGTTTCTTGTGATCACTATGCTTGCAATGTTCTTCTAGTTGTTCTGACACATGGAGATGGTGTTGTTCATCATATTAGTTTTGGTATATTTTTATGGACATGTTCTATCATTTTTTACCTATCAGTTGGTTTAGATGTTTTGGTAATCAAGAGATAGTCTTTGTTGTGACATTCCAATAGTATTGGTAAATATAACGTGCAGTATAAAAATCTTATGTACGACCTATATTTGGTCATGGTGTAGTGTGTTATAATGTTTACTTATGTGTGTCCAAGATTTAGGACATATGATAATGGATTTTATGTAATTGTGATATCTTTTGTAATTGGGGTCATCGCACATGTTTGGTGTGGTTGACATATGTATGGTGGAATATTCATATAAATAAAGGAAAAAAAATTTGTATCGGTATAAAAGATGATATGTGATGGTGTGGTGTGAACTATGTGAATTACCAAAGGAGGAAACAGTGTGAACCTATGGAAGTATTGTATGTGAGAAGAAGTTTATAAGGTAGTTTAATGAAGATCAAGAAGTGGCTTGCATACTTAGTTACAGTGGATTAGACAGTAACATACAAGAAGATGATTAGTATTCATATCTACTGGTGGTAACTGTAACAAAGCTTAATTTTTGAACTATTTCATGCATAGCTAGATGCAATTCTTTAAGTTCATCTTTTGTCAATGGATATTTGCATTGGAAGTGAGCCTATTTATCTGGAAGTGGGACTATATGTATTGGGAGTTAGCCATATTCATTTGTAAGGTTAGTTAGTCTGACCAGCAGTAATCCAACCGACAGTGAGCCAACCTGTAGTGAGCATAACCGGTGGTGAGCCTTTATAAAAATCATCCTACTGATGTCACCTTAACTAGTGCTTTATTTTGTGGGAATTATCTTCTCCATGGTTTTCTTGGTTTGGGTTTCCATGTAAATCTTGGTGTTCTTTGTATCGGTGTTATTTGTGCTTTCACCTTCATATATGTTATCAATGCTTAATGTGGTTAACCAATAGATTAGACATTGATATTGTTCTTGTTTATGAATTTACCGACAAGGTAAAATTTTTATAAAGTGTGTAGGAATAATTGATTCATCCCCCTCTCACTTATTTGACCTATTCAACAAATTTATGATCTCAAACATAATCTATGTTCTATCTATCCAAATATGTATTTATTTTACTAGTAATTTAATATTATACACTTTTACGTTTTTTTCCAAAAAGAAGTCATCTCTTTTATTTTATTGTATTTATATGTTAATATTTATTTTAGAATTATAAATGAGCAAAGATAACATATTTAACAATCAAACAAAAAAAAAGAAAATAGAGACAAACTCAACACAACATAGAATACTGTGAATGGTGTGGTTTACCATTAATTGGCTACACCCACAGGAATGCTAGGAACTATTCCATTAATCATTCTCATCAAGTGATAGTACACAACTTGTATACATCTCTTTATACATTCATAAGTGACTACAAAATCAAGGTTTTAGAGAAGCCAAAGAGTTAGGTGATCGTTGGACATCACATTCCCAATGATCTCCACCTTGAAGTCCAACCAGTGCAGCCATGTACTATAACATTTGGGATAAATTTTCACTTCTAAATTCATATTAGAATGACCCATCAAATATTTTAATGTGGCCAAATTATATTCATGAACACTACAAAAAAATCTTTTCAATGCCAAGTTAGAATTGAAAATTTTCTTGACAAAGTCATCTTAAAAAGCTACTTTTTCCAGCACAGGCTTATCCATTAATCCACAATCCAAAATAAATTCATCTCTCTAATGCATACCTTCAAAAAATAATTCATTCAGAACTACCAAAACTTGTTTTATTTCATTTACTTTCTCAATTGGCAGTAACTATGATAGCTAAATGTGGGCCTCTAATTTAGCCATACACTTCAACATGGTCATTGCTCTTCAATCACATGCAGAAATGAATATAGATTAATTCATCCTACATGTGTGAATGAATCGACCTGTTTCCTCCTAGTAGAAAGGAGTATGAGCTTTCTCTCAGATCATTGCAAGCTCAGTGACTACACCAAAGACCTAAACGAAGGATTTAATCTAGATGATTGAGCTAAATGATTGATTAACTACATGCAAAATGTAAATATAGATTGTTGTTCATCCAAAGTTGATTAAGATTCATTTTAGAAGCACTAAATGAAATGTGAGATATTCATTTTACCAACACCAAATCAAAGTGCGCTCTAACTTTATGTTTGCATGCTTGAATAAAAGTAAACAAAAATGCTACATAAATGAAAGAAAAAACATGCAAGAAAGCTAAGATAAAAATGCAGTATAATAACTTTAATAAAAATTAGGATCCTTTGTGAAGAAAAAGATTTTCTCTTTTATAGAAATCTCTCTCAAATCAAAGGTCGAGATTGAACAAAAATAGTGGCTCAGATTCGATTGAAGAAGCACAATCCATGTGCAAGTGATTCAATTGGTCGAGAGAGTCAGTTGATTGAACTGACTAATCAGTTATTTTCCAAAAACTTTCAAAATCAGTACACAGTTAACTGAAATGTTTCCAAAATGATAAACAGTGGAGAATTAGTTAACTGAGTGGAACTAGATTGTTTCCATTTTGATAATCAGTCAACTGAATTTGATGATCTCATATGCATTTTTAATAATTAAATTGATTTTGAATGCACATTTATGTTTTTATAATTAATTTAATTCCTTTTTGATTTAATTGACAATTTTGTAATTTTTATTTAATTAATATGTCATAATATCAATTAAATAATTAACATAAGATATATTTGCCAATGTATTGTGATTTTAGGAATTAATTAATTAATCAAGTAAGATGATTGATTAGGACCTAGGGTTTAGGTCAAATCAGTTTGAATTTGATAATTGCCTGTTTGATTTAGGACTTAGGTTTAATCAAGATTAGGGTTTCTTGATTAAATGTTGAGATTGAGGGTCTAGGGTTTAGGTGACCATTTTTAGGTGATTACATTTGCCCCTCTTTGAATTGATGTGTGATCAGTGCATTGATTCAAATACTTGTTAGAGAGAAGACCTAGAATAGTTTGATTTGAAGCAATGAAACTATTATTTTTGAAGAAGAAGACTGACTTCGAGCTTGATTGGATGAAGATTGATCAAAAGATATAATACAAAATGCTCGGTTTGATTTGAAGCGATGAAACTAAACATCTGTCAGGAACTTTTAAACCTTTTTGATTGGTTTGAATGAATAACCTGTTTGATTTGAAGCGATGAAACTGATTACCGTTAAGAGATTTGATTAGCAAGCAAATTGACTTGATTTGAAGTGATGAAGCCAATTTGATCAATGTATCTAGTTTCAATAATGAATAGCCCGTATAAGACCGATCTTGTCTGGTTTTGAGTGTATTCACCACTGCATAAAATCATTAATTAGGTTGCCTTTAATTTAAGATGATCTCAACTTGATTTGATGCGATGAAGTTGAGATGCCCCAAGCAATGGGGTTTTGATTGAGGATGTGATCACTGGAATATTGATGTCCTAATCTTGCCCCCTCGGGAGCGAAATTGAAATATGGCTAGGTGCCCCAGTGATGAGAAGAAATTTGGTTGATTAGAAAATTTAGGAAGAAACTGATTTGATTAGAAAAAGGTCCCACGTGGTTAGGATAGAATCTATACTTGATGAGAGGTCCTGTTGACCAAGATTAACCAAAAGTAAGATACAAGGATTGATGAGAAGAAAAGCATGAGAGATTTCTATTAGTTGTGTGAGTGGTCAAATTCAGATTTAGATTTCGATCCTAAAAATAGAATTAGGACAGTTGATTTGGCAAGGGATGTCATGACCACTTCACGATGAGAAGATTGATCGATTAGAATCTTAGATCCTTCACATTGGATAGAGATAAAGTTATTATGCTAATTTCAACACTATGTAGATGCAAATGCAAGACTAACATGAAGGCAACCTAAGGTGTAGTCACTGAGCTTTAGCTGTTGAAAATTTTCATCATTGAGCATTTTTGGAACATCGGAGTCGATACAATCCTTACTGGCGCCACTGCCACCATAAGAATATGAATATGACTTTCATCAGATAATATATGGGAAACTAACGTAAGCATCGAGGCACAATAGCTGAGATGACCTGAATGTTGTTTCTAGTTGATGTTGCAAGAGTACACTAGTATCGAGGCATTCAAAGCCAAGATAACCATGAGTGCGTTCTTGCGTAAACAAATAGAGAAATAACATTCAAGGAGATAGTTCTGAACTCACCTTGGCGTACAAATAAATAGGATCAAGGGATGTGAGGCTTTTTCACCTTACTCCAGGAGCTCTTACCACATACACCTAGTTTATTTGATGTTGCTAGATCATCGGGACCACACCAACAAGCAGTAGAAAAAGAAAAGATTAACGAAATCAATGAGAACAAACATCATACGAATAGAAGTTTAGCATACTTCAGCCAGTTTCAAAGTTTTTGGATGTGTATATGTATGGGGTGTTGAGAAACACCGTTGTGCTAGTGAGTGCTTTGTGTTTGATTGCTATCAATCTATTGTTTACGTTTGCGATATCCAATGTGTGTTAAGAAATACAGATGTGTCCAAAGAGAGTGTTAAGAAACACTGTTGATTACGGTGTTGAGAAACACCTGTTTGTGTTAGTAGCAAGTTGTCCTTCAGAAGTAACAAGATTACTGACTCTAGTGTAAACCAAATATGTAGTCAAATTGGGGACCCATGCTCCTAGTATCAAACAATGATAACTGACTTGACTCATGCTGCAAGGACAAATCCGATTTGATTGCCCCCAAGTTATGCCTCTGGATCGGTTTCAAGCCAGGAGGGTTCTCAGAAGAACCAGTGTCACGAAAGTGACTGAAAGCTTATGTACAAACTGAAGCAAAGGATTGATGCCAAGATTGACCATTGATAGATGGAGTGCTAAGTACAAGAGGCGTCTGTTTACCAGGTTTTCACCTACTTGGTAGAGATGTTATTAAGCAGAAATTGACTTGATTTGAAGCGATGAAGCCAATTTGATCAATGTGCCTGGTTTCAATAATGAATAGCTCATCTAAGACCGATCTGTCTGGTTTTGAGTGTATCCATCAATGTATAAGACAATTGATTGGGTTTCTTTTGATTATGATAATCTCAACTTGATGTGATGCGATGAAGCTGAGATGCCCTGAGTGATAGGGTCTTGATTGATTGAGGTGATCATTGAAAACTTGGTAAGCATGCCTCTGTTGCCACCCCTTTTTTTCAATTTCAATTTTTTTTCAATTTTTTCATTTTTTTGATTGATGCATCAAGGCACCTATTTCTAGGTTTTCACCAAGATGATAGTTTTTTCAAGACATTTTATGATTTTTATATTTTTTCAGAGATTACTCTTGTCTCAAGCAAGATCACATTGGTTTTCCCCCAATGTCTAGCAAGGTAGAGGTCATTACAGATGGAAGAGGAGAATAGACAAAGATGGATGAAGAGGGTGAATGCAACCCTCAAAGATAGTCTCCTTAAGATTACCTGAGCTAGGGAAAAAGAATATACCAATGTAGGCTTATGGAGAGGTGCTAGATAGCATATAGGATAATGACTAGATGTCATGAAAATTATGTGGTCCAAAAGAGTGGACATGTCAAGAGACTTTTAAGAAACAATTTTTCATTTTTTTGTTTGTTCTTCATTTAGATCAAGACCAAGGGGTTAATGTTGGATAGGATAGGATATAGATATGATAGTGCAATCAGGATAAAGGGTCAAATGCTCAGAGATAGGCTTAGGATAAGCAAGATCATGATAGGGTGCCATGGATGAGAGCAAGTGAATAAGCTGATGGAAAGGATAATGCATGTCATGATGCATGATGCTCATGGATAGCCTCAACCTTGTCAAGATCAGTAGGAGGAACATCGATATTCATGGGCTAGATGGATGTAAGATATGATGGCTAAGATGACATGGAAGGAGCTTGCCCCCAAGTGAAGAGTGCAAGTAGGAGGAATTACGCATGATGCCTGTTTGCCAGGTTTTTGTCATGGTACTTATCCAAGGCACCACAAGAAGTGGTTTTCACCATAGGATGCATTGATTTCTCTTTACTTTTTCTACCAAGGTGCCTATTTACCAAGTTTTCACCAAGGCACTCTTTTTGTTTTGTACTTTTGATTTTATGGAGGAACTTAAGCTTCATGCTCTTTGGATAGTGCTCCTTTGAAAGATAAGCTATGATGGGCCAAGGCCGCTTAAAGTATGCTCAAAGATGCTGATAGGGTGATGGT
>MU219851.1:42992-53942 GCA_018584345.1 Thuja plicata | reverse complement strand
TAAGGATGAATGGTGTCTTGATCTTGATCATTATTGATATGTGTTTCTTCACACTTTGGATTTCCCTCTTGACATGGAGCCACTTCTAAGGACAAGGTAGGAGTTTTGATCTGCATATGGGATTCTTGACATGTTGATGGACAATCATTTGGAGTAGGAATGATAAGTTTTGAAGCACATGGATGCTTTTGGTCTATGATCTTTGAAGCCTGAGAAAGACTTTCAGTCGTATGCTGATTAGCTTGGATCTCTTTTAGAGGTAGTCCTTGAGAGAAGACATAGTCATCATTAGGTTCAGTTCTTGATGGAGATGGTGTGGCTAGTTTTGAAGCTTTAGGAGATGGAGGAATGGAAGAAGAAATAGATGTGATCTGTGAACCATTGCTAGACATGGATTCTTGATATTGATCATTCTTGAGATTAGATGAATCATTAGGATTTTCAACTTTGATTATGCCATTATCTATGAGATCTTGGATTTTATGTTTCAACTCCATGCAAGATGAAGTTTTATGCTCATTATGTTGATGATATGCATAATAGGCGCTCAAGAATCTTTGTCCATGTGATGTGGCTTGAGGTAATGTGATGAGATCATTATCAAGAAGTTCTTCTAATGCAGATTCATAAGATTGCCCCAAAGGAGTGAAGTATCTCGTGCATTTAACCCAAGGTTTTTCTTTCATGATGTTACTAATCCCTTTGGAGGAAGACTTCGTGGTGTTTTCAATAGCTTTTAGGGCTTTGGAGGTACTCGCTTGATAATGATCAAATAGAAAAGGATAGATTGAGCTTGATGAGGATTTTTTGGATGGTGTATCATTTTCTCTCTTTAATTTTTGGATTTTAGATTGCATAGTTTGAAGTTGTTTTGATAAAGTTGCCATAATAATCTCTTCTTGCACATTTTTAGGACCATAAGGTTTAGCCCATTTGCTTTTAGACATTGTAAGATTGGGTTGATGTGCTTGCTTAGAAGATTGAAGAGGAGGTGTGACGAATCGATTGATTGACTATCAGGTGCTGAAGTGATATCTAAAGTGCTGATTAAGTCCAAGACCAAAGGACAAAGGAGATAAAGTCCAACTGAGAAAGAGAAGCAATGACTCTGATCTTGAGTCAAGGTTAATGAACTTGCTGTTGTAACTCAGGATAAGGACAACGTAGACAAATATGATAAGATAACAAGTCACTTGGACTCACTTGGACTAGCACAATGAAATCAGATTTCAGAACAGCAACGAGCCAGATTGTTAATAGATTGCAGTCAAGGATAGACTAGTGATGATGTTGATGAAAGCATAGATTTGGTGAAAATTCGGACAGAAATTTCACAACAGAAGAGCAATTCAGACAGCAAGTTGATAGATTTCTAGAATTTGATATAAGATGCAGAAACTCAGATAAGAGTTGACAGCTAACACCTAGAAGTGCAGATTTTGAATCATTGATCACTTTGATGTTTGATTTGAATGTTTTGATGCTTCACCCATGCAAGACACATCAAGCATAATGTTTGTTGGAAAAATAATAGAGACACCACAATCCTAGGATAGCCAGGGAAATATCTGTTGAATTCCCACTTGAACCAAAGTTTAGCCATGCCTACTCATAGAGGACAACTTAGAAGCTTGGAGGCATGGGATCCTCCTTACATGTGCACTCACTTCTCAGGCACACCAAGCTTCGAATCCCAAGGGTAATCACTTCTCAAGGGACCGTTGTCTCTACTAAGAGCCGTGAAAGTGTGGGATGTCTTAATCAGTCTCTGACCTTCCACGCCAACAGATAGAGGGATTTTGGATACTAGAATAGAGTTTTTAGCAAGGACATCCATTCAGGTGGTTGTGGTCAAGTCATATTCCCAATTAAGGGGGCTCTCCCAATCCTTTCACCTTAACAATGTAGGGACTTTAACACACCACTAGGGTAGTAGAGGAGATTTTGGTTGCCACAAAAAATTCACACCTGTCCACTATGAGACTAATCACAATGGCATTTTTTGTATACCGGTTCAGAAGGGCTTGACTTTACCCTATTACCGGTTGGGCAATCCACTCTCACCGGCTCTATTAAAGCACTCAGGAGGTAGCCACACTAAAGGATTTGTATGGATTTCTCTTTCACCCAAGATCTGCAAAGGTGAGGGGAGAGGATACGTCCATGCAATTCCTAGGATTTACAAAACTAAAAGACACTTCAAGTAGAATGAGAAAATGACAATAATGTTTCTGGATTTCTGATCATCCCAAAAGGGCGAGAGCATAGTTTCCTGACATCATTGTCATTACTACAACATCAAACAAATATTCATTTTAAGAATTCCTACATGTGGGTTCCTATTTTAAGAAATAAAAAATAAGATGCAAGCACATTGTTTTGCATTCTATCGATCAAAGGCAACCTACAAAACCAATTCGTGAGTAGTTTGTGTTTTAGTCTTCTTTTTTAGCGTCCTGCAAACCACTGTTATGAAAACCTTACCTATTTCTACACATGCAACCCACTGTTATAAAAATCCATAAAAAAAAAAAAACACACAGTTTTCCAATCTCACATGTTAGAAAATCAGGTTAGTCAAAGATAATATATCATTTGATTATCAAAAAACCTGTTGTCATAAAAATCAGGTTCTGACCAGTCTGCACTAAATCAATCATAACTTTTTCAAATCCAAACGAAATTAATTAAAACCAGCGGAAAATGAAAGATAAATCAAATACATTTCCAGAAATATAAATTTCAGATCTGTATCATTTCATATGTGCACGTACCAATAAAAACATCAGTCGAATTTCATAAAATCAGGTTCACTAGTCTCTACTAAAATGACCATAACTTTTGCAAATCTATAAATTTAGGATCTGTACCATGTCCTTTGTGCATGTACCAATAAAAATATCAGTCAAATTTCATAAAAATCAGGTTTTGACTAGTCTGCACTAAAATGACCATAACTTTTGCAAATCCCAACGAAATTAATTCAAACCAATGGAAAATGAAAGATAACTCAAATACCTTTCTATAAATATACATTTCGGATATGTATCATTTCATATGTGCATGTAAAAATAAAAATATCAGTCGGATTTTTGGAAAAATAGCCCAAAAATTTATTAGAAAACTCACAAAAATTAACCTTATGGTCGTGGGTTCGAGCCCCATAGTGGGCGCCAGAAATGTGATAGATAAATGTGGGCCTCTAATTTAGGCATACACTTCAACATGGTCATTGATCTTCAATCACATACAGAAATGAATATAGATTAATTCATCATGCATGTGTGAATGAATCGACCGGTTGCCTCCTAGTAGGCAGGAGTATGAGCTTGCTCTCATATCATTGCAAGCTTAGTGACTACACTGAAGACCTAAATGAAGGATTTAATCTAGATGATTGAGATAAATGATTGATTAACTACATACAAAATGCAGATGCAGATTTTTGTTCATCCAAAGTTGTTTAAGATTCGTTTTAGAAGCACTAAATGAAATGTGAGATATTCATTTTAACAACACCAAATCAAAGTGTGCTCTAATTTTATGTTTGCATGCTTGAATAAAAGTACACAAAAATGCTACATAAATGAAAGCTAAAACATGCAAGAAAGCTAAGATAAAAATGTAGTATAATAACTTTAATAAAAATTAGGTTCCTTTGTGAAGAAAAAGAGTTTCTCTTTTATAGAAATCTCTCTCGAATCGACGGTCGAGATTGAACAAAAAGAGTGGATCATATTCGATTGAAGAAGCACAATCCATGTGCAAGTGATTCGATTGGTTGAGAGAGTCAGTTGACTAAACTGACTGATCAGTTATTTTGGAAACTTCCAAAATCAGTTCACAGTTAATTGAAATGTTTCCAAAATGACAAACAGTGGAGAAACAGTTAACTGAGTGGAACTAGATTGTTTCCATTTTGATAATTAGTCAACTGAATTTGATGATGTCATATGCATTTTTAATAATTAAATTGATTTTGAATGCACATTTATGTTTTTATAATTAATTTAATTCCTTTTTGATTTAATTGACAATTTTGTAATTTTTATTTAATTAATATGTCATAATATCAATTAAATAATTAACATAAGATATATTTGCCAATGTATTGTGATTTTAGGAATTAATTATTTAATCAAGTAAGATGATTGATTAGGACCTAGGGTTTAGGTCAGATCAGTTTGAATTCGATAATTGCTTATTTGATTTAGGACTTAGGTTTAATCAAGATTAGGGTTTCTTGATTAAATGTTGAGATTGGGGGTCTAGGGTTTAGGTGACCATTTTTAGGTGATTACCGTAACAAATTAATTTTTTCTTTAGTTCCAAAATCAAAACAACGTGTTCCTTCTCCAAAAAAATTCTAATACACAGCATCGTCACAAGAAAGGAAATCCTTTGTTTCATCTTCCCTCTAACGAAGCTCCACACTATATTTCATAGATCCAAAATGGGCCACTTTGCTACCCTAGAACATCTCCTTTCAATAATTCGGTATATAGATGTCATGGTCATTTTCTTGATGGTCTGGTAAATCAACTTCTTGACAAGGGTTTCTATATTTTAAATTCATCATACAACAACATAAATCTTCTATTTGTTTTTTATAGAAAACAATCGCTTTGTGAGCAACAGATTCTTCATCTTCAACCTTGCAATCTCTTTTTCTATTCACACTCCATTTAAAATCAATTTATTATGTGCCTCATCATCTCCAGGCTTAACATCTTGGGCTTCTTGATCCTCTTCTTGGTAAATACACAAGCCTCTCCTCTCAACCACTATCAATAATTTTTGCCCTTCCACCTAACTCTAGATTGCACCCTCCTTGTTTTGGGAGGCATCCTCCTCATCTTGGGAGGCAAACTCAACAGCATGTGGAAAATTCTTTACCAAAGACCTGGAAGTAGTGTAAGACACCAATTTTTTATCAACCCCTCTCTCTATCGCATCCCCTTCTTCTTCTTCTATATTAAACTTCTTTACTAGCCACCTTAGCTTTATCCCACCAATGTACATGACATCTTGCTTCAAATTTCGCTTTCACAACACTACTCTTTGTTGATTTTAATTCCTCAATTTATAAAGTGCTCAAAACTTCTGCAATGATCAAATTGACTTAATCCTCTTCCATCTCTACTCAATCTAACCAAGCTCTGATAGCAATTGTGAATTATAAAATCAGCAGAGACAACATATTTGAAAACATCAAATAGCAGAAAGAAAAATAGAGACAAACACAACACAACACAAAACACCGCAAATTATGTGGTTCACCATTAATTGGCTACATCAACTAGAAAGCGGGGAACTATTCCATTAATCATTATCACCAATACACCAGTACACAACCTGTACACATCTCTTTATACATTCACAAGCGACTACAAAATGAAGGGTTTAGAGAAGCCAAAGAGTCAGGTGACCATTGAACTTCACATTTGCAACAATATTTAATTTAAATTTAAAAGATTAAAATGTCTATATTAATTTCTCAATAAAAATTATTTTCCTTTTCAATATATATATGATGAATATATATCTAAATATACATAGATAATATTTGATTTTCATAAATACATACATATAAATTTAAACATTTTAAATTAAAAACTTTTTTTTTTAAGCACCGAAACTGTTTAGGTGCGGTATGGTCTGATTTCATGGGTTGTAACTTGAGTTTGGAAAACAATAACAAAGGAAAAGCTTCAGTAGAGCCAATGCATCGAAATTCCAAGGGAGCCAATGACAATGCCTGCCCAAAGGAAGGCAAGAATAGAGAGAAGTGGGGGCAGTTTAGGTGACAAAACCATAAGCTGAGTATTGGAAAAGCACAACAGCGATTTGGGGAAAAGAAACAGTCATCTCATGGAAAGTTTAGTTTGCATTTTGAGCCACAGTCACGCATCCCATGGTAAGTTTAATTTGCAGTGAGAAACAATATTTTGGGTTTTTTATCAGCTGAGAACCTTGAAATTATAGAGGTATCTTAGGGCGCCATTTTGGACAGCTGATTGGGCCCTCATTCATCATCGATTTGGGCATTCTCACTGCAAATCTGAGCTGATGTTTATCTGCGATTTCCACTTCTTGATTTCGTTGTCTATGAAGGTTATGATCTTATTCTTATATATACAAATGGTTTGGAAGGATTTAAATTTATCAGTATAATTAAAGAATGACACATTCAAGCCAATGGCCAAGACAAGAATAAAGTGAGCTCAGCCAAACATAAGTTCAAAATAGATTTGAAATGTGCATATGAGCAAAACACAAACCTCAAGTAATTGGCAAGCAAAGACATTATCCTTTCAATTGACCAAGAAAATCTGACATGGGATACCTAGAAGACCCACAAATATGTGGATTGTAAAGCACTTTAAATAGAAGTTAATAGTCATGACAGATAATAGGAAGATAGTCAATAGAATTTTGAAGATTCCATCTAGGTAGAATAATTATTTAAAATATATTAAAATATTATATAATTTATCTCAAACATAAAAGTAAATAGTAATCATTAACATAAGTTTTTCATGATTAATGAAGTAGTTTATATAATAATTTTTATTTGTTTGTATGTAGTTTTAAATAATATTTTAGACATAGTAATCTATTATATTTGAAACATCAACTAAAAATGTAAAAGTAAAAAATCAAAATAATCATAAATAAAGATACAATTCATCTAATTCTAACAAAATTTAATAAATAACCATTTTAGTTTTACAAAGCTACTGTAAAACATGAATTGGCATGAGTTTATCACAATCTATGAAGGTGTTTATGATTGCTTTTGGTTTAGATTATGTATAGTTTATAATTGAATTATAGTTAGTAATCTATTGTCTTTGAAACATCAATTTACAACATACATGTCATAACAAAAAATAGTCATGAATATATAAAACACATCTAATCCTAAAAAAATTAGTAAATTAACATTTTAATTTTACAAAAATGCTATAAACCATTGGTTGGCATGAGTTTTCACAATCCTTCAATGTGTATACTTTTTAATCAGATCATAGCAATCATATACAAATGTACAGCAAATCTAATCCTAAATAAAGTAATAGAAAATCATTATATTTTTTATAAAAATACTATAAAATACTTTTCCACATGATTTTTTCATAGTTCACGAAGTAGTGTATGATTTCTTTGAGTCTAAACTATGTATATTTTTAGATCAGATTATGCTCAATAATCTATTATCTCCAAAATATCTATTTAAAACATACACAATCAAAATAAAAACAATTACATACAAATATATAACACAACTAATTCTAATAAAATACACTAAACAATCAGGTTTATTTTTACAAAAATATAAACCAATCATTTTACTTTAAAATTTCAAAAATGATATTTAATCAATTAAATTCAATTTTGTTTAAGCCAGCAACACCCAGCATGACTGACAACTTACACTAAATATAGTTCTCTCCAGATCAAAACATTCTACACACTTGTAAAGAGCTGCCAAGAGGAGAAAAGAGTAGTGTGTAACACATGGAACATTGAAAGTTATGATGTGAGAGAGAAAAGAGAAAAAGAAGTGCATGTAGAACTCACATACAAAATCTGAATATTTAGGTCTACAAATGCTCACCAAAATAGAAACATTGAAAGTTATAATGTGAGAGAGAAAAGAGAAAAAGAAGTGTCTATAGAACATACATACAAAATCTGAATATTTAGATCTACAAATCCTCACCCAAATTGAAACATTAAAAGTTATGATGTGAGAAAGAAAAGAAGCGTCTATAGAACTCACATACAAAACCTGAATATTTAGATCAACAAATTCTCGCCAAAATCATATACAAGAAAAATGAGCTGTAAACAATAGTCAAATTCAAAACATACCCACATGTTTTTCATTTGCATCATGGTGGACTCATCAACTAAACAATAGTATAATAATGCCTTGTGAACCTCTGACCCCTTTCTCCTACTCGAACAACATGCTTTCTAGTGACTGCTATTTTCGGATACTTCAATCTTCTTACAGGCTGAGAAGAAGGAAGCCATAAAGCCCTTCCGTAGGCCATCGTTTCTATCAATAACTGAATCAGGACTGGAAGATAATAAATGCCTAGTGGGTCTGCTAACTTCTTTAATTGGAGATGGCAATGCAAAAGTTTTTATATCATTCAATGCCTCTTTTGTTTTCTGAGCTTTTAATGAAGCCTGAAAGCTTCTTCTCTCGGAAGTCTTATGATATCTAACTATTGTTTCCATTTAAACTTCTCCCACAATACCAACCTGTTAGCAAAACATAAAAGTTGGTATTAATTTTCTACACTCTATTAGATTAAGAATATAAATTTGGAGATAACATGTTATCTGTGATCTATCTTCAGAAAGAAGAAAATCAATTAGCAGAACATAGAAGTTAGCATTAATTTTCTTCTATTTGATAATAGACTATTAAGAATGATCTGAAATGTTGAAAAAATAAAATACAACCGTAAATTTCTGCCCTTAAAAACAAAAATTTATTGGATTTCAATATCTGATTATCTAATGGAAAACTTACTATAGCAAAAACTTGGAAAAAGCAAAGGCAATTTCTTACCAGAAATAAGTGCCTGTATATTGATTGCATCTACATCTGTTTGCAAATGCTATATTCAGTAAATTTAATGGAAGAGAAGGTGGGTATAAACCCAAAACTAAAGTTAATATTTTAAATAAATTGTCGGCAGATTCAAGGATAAGACAGAGAAACCAACGGGGATAAACGTTATTTAAGTGGTAGAGAACTTGATCGAATGGTGTTGATTACACGTAGATGAGCGTGGTGATCGGATTTATTTTGAAAATTAGAAAAATGTTGCCAGATAATTTTAAAAGTGTTTATTGAAAGTGATGTGGGTTCAAATAATCAGAACCCGGCGATGAAAAAGGAGTCGAGCATTAAAGAAATATACATAATAGGAATGTGACGCTGAAATTTATGTTAAATTTCCATTCAGGTTTGTTTTAATATAATTATATATTAATAAATGGTCTATTATTATTATGTTAAAATTCTTTAGAAATGAGTTAAAATATTAGAGAAATGTACAAAATACAAATATAAATTTTAGCATTGTCTTATATTTAAACTTTTTATTCTCCACTTTGTATTTGTGGCTTCTCTTCTCAAGTCAACTTCATGGAATGCATCGCATGAAATTTAACTTCTATAATTCAATAAAAGTTAAAAAGAAAAAACAAATTTATATTTTTACTTTTTTTTTAATCCTCTATGGAACTAATTGGTGTTAACTCTTTCTTTTAAGATATAATTAGTTAATTTTTTCATGAGCTAAATGATGATCATGTAGTAAAAAATAATGAGCACACACCTAGTGATGCCTTCCTTACTCAAACACTTTGTATTATGGGCATTTATCATAGTATTATTGGCATTGACCGTAATCATGACAATGTTATATCTATAATTATATTTATTCCACATATCATGATATCCTTACATCTATAGACACACACTTTCTAGCTGACATATCTCCTCTTCTACATGATGATATGATTCATCTTTTCCAACCTTTTACATGTCGTGTTTGATGTACTCAAATATCTCAAAATGATATCATATTCTACTATAATATTTATTTAGCTGTCTATGTGAATGACTATGATGTTATTACATGTTTTTTTTATTAATTATATATTAATCTTATCATTTCTTTAGATTAAAACATGAAAAATGAGTCAAAATATTAAAGAAAAATACAAAATATAAATATAAATCTTAGCATTGTTTGAACGATATTCAAAATGTTATTCTCCACTTTGTATTTTTGTCTCTTTGACTCAAATAAACCAATGGTATCCACCACATGAAATTTAACACCCACATTTTTTTATTAAAAAGATATATTTTATCACTTCTCCCTTATATCAAGTCATTATAAACCAATGTGTTTCATGTTTGCATAATTAATTAGTCTCTTCATATTGAAAGCATTCATGTGTAAGTGTTAATTGAGAACCAGGGAATGCATTTCATACCTAAAAATCTTATAAATTGAAATAAGAGAATTATAGGAGTACTATATTTTTGCATCAAATTTATCTAGGACACCTAGATGGCTAAGATTACTATCTTTGATATATTATTTCACAACTATAGATATAGTCTAATCAAGGAATTGGTCTAGGGAAACATTGTTGTAATTCGCAACACAAGCACCTCCAAGATCAAATCACAAAACAAGAACACCTTCCACAAGCTGGGTACCAAGAAAAAAAATTTATATTCCTCAAGAGAAAAAAGATTACAATATTGCAAGATTGTGATTGTAGGATGATTACGATAAACACAACTTGACGCTTTTATAGAAAAGAATGTCTCTAAAAAAAAGAAAAAAAAAAGCTTAAAAAACTAAGGTATGCAAACTATAGCTAAAATAGAAAACTAGAGCCCAAGTAATTGAACTAAACTATATTAGACTCAACTAAAGCTCAACTAAGTGAACTTATAAGCTAGTCATGCATGTACAAAAATGTGGTTGAATAGCATGAGAATATGTGTGATAATTTTCTTTAAGCATGTGCACAATTATTTAATGCAAGAATACCAAATGTGCCTAAAGCAAAAAAAACTATGTATGTGCAACATAAACATGTGATGTAACACCCCCCATTAAGTGAAACTTAGGGATACACAAAGATCTAAGCATGAAATGCATGAAGTGGACCTAGAAACAAAAGATGTGATTAGGTACACATGTGCAATGAAAGCCTCTCAAAGTACAAAATAGTGAGAAAAACCACATGGGAGAAAACTCTTTTCCAAATGAAAGAGATGCACTACATGATAGAAACTCAAAGTGGGCCCCAAGAAGGTACGCCTAGCTTGTTGTTGAAAGACACTACACATAACATGTAGGGGCATGTAAATATTTGGAGGTGCTTCAAACTTAGCAT
>MU219851.1:11244-35818 GCA_018584345.1 Thuja plicata | reverse complement strand
ACCCGGGAGCTGCCCAGCCTCCACCGACGCCGATGGCTAGCCACCAGCCTGCCACCACAGCCTGCAAGTATGGTGCTGACGTTAGTGACCGGAATATTTTTTCTGGCAGAATTTAAAATTTTTCTGGCGGTTTCTGAATTTTCCGACGACCAAAAATTTTTTTTTGGCGACAGGCCCGACGGCTGTCAAATTTTTTCTGGTGGACAGTGACGGTCATTTGAACATCAACTTTTTTCCCATGACTGGTTCTTTCTAGTGAGCTCTTTTTCGGAGGTGCAGTTGGTTTTTCAACCATAACTTGAGCATACGGTGTCCATTTTCAAAAAATGAAATATCGCCAGAAAGGTGTTTTTGATCTGGTTGTGATGATGCTAGTCTTGCTCAGTGATTCAACCATTTGAGCTCTCTTTTTTGGCATTTAAGTAGAGGCTTCTGTTTCCTCCATCTCTGCATTTGGCATCCAGGTTTTCTTCTAATTTTTTGTGCTTTCAGTAATTGTTTCTTTGCTGTATGGGGGATAGAATCATACATTGTGGGGGGTTTTTTTTCTTTCTGTCATTTAATTTCAAAAAATGACCCTTCTACTTCCGTCTTTTTCTTCTCTCAATGTCGGACCCCTCTGTGGCCCAGCTGACACCATACACTTACCACACCTGGAAAGCACACATGACCAGGCTACTCATGTCACGTGGCCTATGGTCATGTCTGGATGAACACCAACCTGTCTTGTAGCATCCTTTTAAGGTTCTTCAGCACAGGTATAAATTGATGAAGCCATGGGCTTGATTGCACTGAACATCTCTGACAATCTCCTTTTTCACCTAGATGGTTTGACAACTCCTAGGGCCATTTGGGGCAATTTTTTAGATTTGTTTGGCACAGTGAATGAGTTTTGGGCACTACAGCTTGATGTAGAGCTGACCACTTTGACTCCTCCCAGCTTTCCCACTATGGAGGACTTCTTGATGAAGTTCAAATCTCTGCACTCAGTTTTGCAGGGATGTGGGAGAAACAAGATAGATGATGAGTGTATCTTCCTAATACTCTCAATGTTGAGAGGATAGTATCAGATCTTTTCTTCTACTTTCTACTCCACCATGGATGCTTTGGGTACTAGACACACCATGCCTTCATTTGAGACATTCTGTGATCGGTTGACACCGGAACAGGCAAAGATCCAACAGATGGATGCTTCTAGCTCTTCTAGCCAAGCATTGGTTGCTCAGTCTTCATAGGGGAAACTAAAAAAGAAAGCCAAACTAAAGAAAGATTCAATAGGCAATGAGTATTCCTCCAAACCTACACAGAAAAATGATTCAAAACCTCCAGCTAACCCTTCCAAGGGTAAATCTTCTTCGAAGTCTACTGAGTCTACCTCCAAGACTAAGAAGAAATCAGTTGAGACCTGTAGTTTTTGTGGAAAGGATAGACATCCTATTTCTAGGCGCTGGAAATGTTTGGAGGCTTTAGAGAAAGACATGCAAGAGCATCACATTTCAACTCCTCAGTCCACATCCTCCCCTGCAGGGAAAGGTCATGCTCTTACTGCACAAGCAACAACTTCTAGGCCCACCTAGATTCTTGATTCTGGTGCCTCTCACCACATGACTCACACTCAGTAGTTGGTCACCTCACTTGCTCCTTGTGCTACTTCACAGATTGCTTTTGGGAACTCATCTCATCTTTCTATTTTGGGTTCTGGTTCTGTTGCATTAGCTGGGGGTTCTCTTCAGGATGTTCTTTTTGTCCCTGACATTTTGACGAACCTATTGTCTATCTATCAGATTTGCCGCTCTAGCTCTGGTAAGACAGTTGAGTTCTCACCACATGATGTGGTTATTCAGGACTTACGTGATTCTTATATGATTGTGGCTACTGGGAGTGTTGACAATGCATCCCGACTATATAGATTTGATGGATTTGAGTCTTTTGCTGGCACAGGTTCCTGTCTTATAGCACATGCAAATTTAGTGAGCAGACTTTGGCATGAGCATGTGGACCATGTCAATTATAGATATCTTCAATAGATGAGCACACAGGAACTTGTTCTTGGGCTTCCACAAATTATTTGCACTGATGGGGTTTGTCAGGGTTGTTTTCTTGGCAAACAACATAGGGATCCTTTTCCTCACAGATGGGCTACTCGTGCTTTGGCACCATTGGAGTTGATTCATAGTGACCTCATGTCATTTCCCACTCATTCTTTTTTTGGTGCCAGATATGTGCTTACTTTCATTGATGACTTCTCTAGGCGCATATGGGTGTACTTTTTGAAGTACAAGTCTGATGTCTTTGATTCATTTTGAGTCTTTAAGATGTTTGTGGAGAAGCAATCTGGTCTTTCTATTCATCGGATATGCATAGATAATGGGGGGAGTATGTGAACCAAGCTTTCAGGGATTTTTTCTCTGAACATGGTCTTCAGCATCAGTTTTTAGTGCCCTATACCCCTCAGTAGAATGGTGTGGCAGAGAGAAAGAATAGAACACTTTGGGAGATGGATAATTGTATGATACAGTCCAAGTCCATGGATTCATCCTTTTGGGCAGAGGTAGTCAATTGTGCCAACTATATTCAGAATCAGATGCCTCACAAGGCAGTTTGACAGATGACTCCTAAGGAGGCTTGGTCTCATCTCAAGCCTAATGTATCTTCATTCTGAGTTTTTGGTACTGAATTATGGGCATTTGTGCCTGACACTTAGAGGAGAGCGATGGAGTGGAAGAGCTGACACCTCATTTTTGTTGGCTATTGCGAGGATGTTAAGGCATACAGATTGTTTGATTCTAATTCCAGAGAGGTCCTGTTTCGATGGGATGTCCAGTTTGATGAGCGCCTTCCTACAGTAGATACCCCACTTCCAAAGTCTACTTCACTTACCACTATTCCCTCATCTCTTCCAACTTTGTTTCAAGATGATGAGGATGATGATCTTGGTGATCCCCATTTACCTCCACCATAGGATCCTCCACCGATGCCTAGATGGGCTCGTGTTACAGTTGATGCTGCAGGATCTCTGGTTGGTGACCCTTCCACTTCCCATTGCACCTAGTCTCATATTGTGGGTTCAAGTCTTCTGAGTCATGCTATTTGTGGTGATCCTCAGACATTTGCGGCAGTGACAGGACATACTGAGTGGGACAGTGCTATGGAGGAGGAGTATTCTTCTTTGATGAAGAATCACACTTGGGATCTTTGTTCTCTTCCTAAGGGAAGAAAGTTAGTGTGATGCAATTGGTTGTATCATACTAAGTTTGCTGCTGATGGTTCCATTGATAAGTACAAGGCACGTCTTGTTGTGAAGGGTTTTTCATAGGTTGAGGGTATTGATTACACTGAGACATTTTCCCCTGTCGCCAAGATGAACTCTATTCGCCTTGTCTTATCCCTCACAGCTTCTCAGGGATGGCCCAATTTTTAGATGGATGTGAAGAGTGCATTCTTGTACGGTGATCTTACTGAGGAGATTTACATGGAGCAGCCTCAGGGATTTGTGCGGGATTCCTCCTTGGTTTGTAGACTTTGGCATTCTTTGTATGGTCTCAAATAGGCCCCTTGGGCTTGGTATGAGAAGATGGACTCCTTTCTACTTTCTACAGGATTCACACGCCGTCATTCTGATCCTACAGTCTACATTCAATGTCTTGAGGATGAGGTTTTGATCCTTGTGCTATATGTCAATGATCTTCTCATCATAGGTAGCTCATCTTCTATGATTCAAGATGTTCAGCGCACATTGATGGAGCAGTTTGAGATGATAGACCTTGGTCTATTACACTTCTTTTTGGGTTTGCAGGTTGTTCAGTCACCTGCTGGGATCTTTGTTTACCAGTAGAAGTATGCTCTTGACATGCTTTGGTGCTTTGATATGCTTTATTGCAAGCCTGCTCCCACACCTTTTCAGTCGGGTGTTACTTTGTCTACCTCTTGCACTTCACCTTTAGTGGATTCTACATTGTATCGACAGTTGGTTGGTAGTTTGTTATACCTGACACACACTCATCCCGATCTCTCCTTTGCAGTTGGTCTAGTCTCTCAGTTCTCCCATGAGCCTCATGAGAGTCATTGGCAAGCTGCCAAGCGTATTTTGAGATACATTCAGGGCACACTTATGTATGGCTTTCATTACACATCAGGGGCTCCTCACATTGTTGGCTACACTTACTTAGATTGGGCTAGTGATGTTGATGATCAGAAGTCTACTTCTGGATTTTTTTTTTGTCTTGGCTCTGGTCCTATCACATGGTCATGCAAGAAGTAGAATGCTCACACACTTTCATCTACAGAGGCTGAGTACAGAGCAGCAGTGCATGCTAGTCAGGAGATTCTCTGGCTTTGATAGTTGATGTCTAAGTTTGGCTTTCCTCCTGATCGTCCCACTATTCTGTGGTGTGATAATCAGAGTGCTATTCACATTTCCCACAACCTAGTGGAGCATCAGTGCACTAAACACATTGAGATTCATATGCATTTCATTCGTCAGTAGATTCAGGATGGTGTTCTCACTTTGGAGTACATTCCCACTGACACGCAGGTTGCTGACATCTTCACCAAACATTTTTGCATCTCCACTCTATCTTCAGTTGCGTTCTATGCTTGGGGTGACGGAAGTTGTCCTTGGGCGGTCTTGTTGAGGCCTTGCTTCCTTCATGTTTTTTTAGCATGTTTTTTTTTATCTCTTTTGGAGAGGGGTTTTTCCCACTGGGTTTTCTCCTTTATCTCCGGTTCATAGAGATTTCCTTGTATTGGGTACCTGATCAGGCCTTGTTGCCAGGACCCTCTTTTCCTGCTTTCATAGCTGTGCTAGGTTAGCTTACCTCCTGAGCTTCGCTTAAGGGGGGGTGTTATAGTATCTATTTATCTTCACTTATTAATTAGATCATGTTGATTTAATTATTAAGTTGTCCATGTACTCTTTTTTCACTTAAGTTGTCTCTTAGGTGCATATAATTAATATTTCATATTAATTATATTACGCAACCTATCTTTAACCTTTGTAGGGTTTTTTTCACCTTTAATGTTGAACTTTTGTAATTATTGTTTCATTACTTTGGAAATACAATTTTCTCTCACTCCACTGAGATTTTCCAAACCCTTGCTTCTGTCACTTTGGTTTCCTTTCAGCAATAGGTTATTTGCATGCAGGTGTTCTTGGCGATCTATGAAGTTGGATTTCTCAACTTCTACAATGCAAAATTTAAAGATGCACGTGCAATTGTTGAGTGCTGTAAAACAAGTTTGTCTATAGGATCAAGTCAGAACTCTACAATCAGGCATTTCTTCTGGCTAGCTGAAGAGAATAATATACTTTCAAGATATGATTGTGATACAATCAGTGGGTGTGCTAAATGGAATTCATTTATGAGTTCTAATTCTAACACTTGGACTATATAGATTAGGGAGCTTGCATGTTTTTGTCAATTTTGTGTTGCAGGTGAATGGGAAGAATGCAAGAATATGGAATGGGTTGAAGAATGGAAACAAAAATTGTTAACACCTAGTGAGCCATAAGATCAAGATGATATAAGAAATGAAGACCTAAATCATGCATTTGCATCAAAATATTATGATCATGTTTCAAACCTGATAGAACTTGGTAATTTCAATCAATTTCTTGTAAAAATTTAAACTATATTATTAATGTATGCCATCTAATTTATTATTGTATTATAATTCTATGTCTAAGAAATTTTATGTGTACATGTACTTAATTTTGTTTTGCAGGACATGTGTATGTTGTTGTTGCACCCGAGGATAATGAAGAGAAGACTGATTATTGGCTAGCTCAATGTGTACAACCTAAGAAAAATTTGATATGTCATGAAGTATATGATTATGTTTTTTGAGTATCCAATTGGGTTCATTGTAGTTTTTGGTACATGGCTACGCAAATACCTAACAAGAAGGAATGACTTGCCAGCTTTTGAAGACTACCAATCAGAAAAGAAGATTATACATTATTCTCATTTGGTAGTGGAAAAAAATATCAAATTGGAAAGATACAAAGGGAGACCTGCTAATAAAATATTATGGACACTTTCAATGGAAGACCATGAGGCAATCATAGATGCATTGCAAAAAAGAGAGGATGCTAATGGGAAATTAGGTTGAATCAAATTTATTCATGTAAGTTTTTGTTAATTATTATATTTTTATATGTAGACATGACTTCTTTCAAGTATCATACATGTAGAGCTAATTACTTTGGTTTTCCGGTGTCATAACTGGATGTAACATATTAGACAAATTGTGCAATTTACAAATTTTGGCTAATCAAAGTTGTAATACTAGGCAAGTGCAATTCATTTATCTAACTTTTGGATCCTATAAATGAATTTTATATTTAAATGCATATTTTTCTAACATTTCAACATTCATTTTTATGATGCAGGACCTCTAGAAGAACATGTAGACATGAACTATTTATGAAGTTCAATGTACACTTGTATTCATCCAATTTTTGTTTTATAAAATACATGAACTATTTATGAAGTTCAATGTACACTTGTAAATTCGTCCAATTTTGGTTTTATAAAATACATGAACTATTTATGAAGCTCAATGTACACTTGTATTCATCCAATTTTGGTTTTAGAAAATACATGAGCTCACTTTTCTTCATGTCCAATTTTGTCAATTACAATTTATATTTATTTTAATTACAATTGAATTTAGTTTTTTTTTTTTTAAGCAAAAGTGGATGATACCACTAAAAATATTATATAGTAAATAAAAACTAGTTCAAGAACTCTATGGGGAAAGAACTACTAAGAAAACCCCAATTCTCAGTTCAATTACAAAACAATCTCAGAGAGATCCTATGAACTACTTTGACCACCCAAGTCTTGGCACGATTATTTTTAGTAAATTTTTATGTGCCAAGACATTACATCAAAATATGGCTACTAAAGACCGACCAGTAACTCGATAGAAATTTTGCAGTACCTCAGAGACTTAATAGTAACCACTTGGGAGAACCTCAAAACTTTGGTAACTTGGAAGCATCTTGGTATAGAACCTCAGGGTACACTTGGAGAAAGCTTGGTGATAGTGAAGTACCTCGGCAAATCAATATTCATCAATGTTTATTTAGTAAATCATTTGTATCAGTGTCTCGGGGTCCTTACTTAGATTTGATATCTCGATATCGGTAGGTACACATTATATCATCGATATCAGTGTCTCATTGTACTTGCTCAGAATCAGTATCTTGGTATAGAGTCAGTAGCAATGTAGTATCTCGGTAGGTGACCCATGCTGGATGCTTTGGTAAGTTGACTCAGACAAGACAGCCATCATGCTTGGAAAAATAAAATGTAGGCATCATCCAAAATTTGAGTTAGAAAAATTGCCAACACCAACATTTCAAGGAAGACCAAAGCCCTTAGTCCTCCATCTCAGTCGCTCCTTGAGACCCCTACCAAGCTCATTCTGCAAGTGCATAAGATCAGATCATGATTGAAATGTCCCACCAGATGCCGACCCACTTGGACACTCTAGAGGAGCGTAGACCTCCCAACCAGTCTTCTAGACTTCTTGAGGTGTCTGTCCAGGGTCAGGTGAAGAGCTATTCGCAACCTACCAATCAGATTCATGAGTGATCTTTACATTTGTTGCCCTGCCTGTGCTACTAGAAATTTCCCACAATGGAGACGGTAGAGGAACGTGATGCTTCCTTTTGATTTTCCTGTGTTTACTCAATGGAGCCACATCCCAGTTAGTGGAAAAATCATGAGGATAAATTTGTTAGATGGAAGGGGTATATTGCATACCCAAAATGTCCAGCATGGCAGATGCAATAGCTTTCATTTGTTCCCCAATCTGTGTGCCAAGAACAGGGGCAGACTCTTGAATTGTATTTTTCAAAATAATGGGGTTCTGCTTCTAAAGTGCACACTTAATACCATTTTATGCCACACAAAACTCATGCTTATGCATCAATTGGTGTCAAGAAAATAGCCCACCAACTAGGGCATGACTATTCCATAAATCATATTGTTGCATGACTTATTTAAGCTGAGAGGGAAATAGGAACTGGAAAGATGTTGGGGAAAAATTTTCTAACCCAATTACCTGTTTGATAGCTTGCCGAATGGAGGAGGAATGAGCCATAAACATTTCATCCAACACTTTATCGATGATATGCCTTGGCAAGAATTCTTCATCCTTGTTAGGGGAAATCCATATTTAGTAGTTCTTAGGTAATATTTTATCATGGAAGAAAGAGCAGAAATGGAAAGATACACAGACATCCATTCCTTTCGCCATTGTCAACTATTTTCTCTCCTTGAAGAATGAGTAGCTATATAAACAGGCCCTAAATAAGTAATGTCAATGTACACTGATGACCTCATGTATGACACAGGGTTTGTTTACATTTAATTCCTTTCAAAGAGAAATGTGCTTGGGAATTGTTGTTCCTGAGAATTGTAGGTGGCCATGTGAACATTTGGATTTGTATTGCCCAGTTGGAGCCAGACACGAGAAAACCTGCCATGCATTCCATCGGTTGTGAAGAGGATATTGTTAGGATATAAAATCTTGATATTATAGCAAGTGATTGTATAGAGGCTTATTTATTATTCTTAATGATTTGATATGCCTCATCGGTCTGGATATTAATGACTACTCACCTGCCACATTCCAACTAATCTTCATCTATTATACTTTGAAGACCACCATATTCTGCTATAAAGGTTATTGGTTTCAAAGTTGAGACCACAGTCCCATCACAACCCAAATTGGACAAAAAATCTGCAACTCTATTTCCTTCTCGAAGCATGTGGGAGAGAGAAAATTTGTGGCACTTGTCTAATAGGTTCCAAATTTGGGTGAATATTTACTGAAGCTTCCATGAGTGTATTTACCACTTAATGAAAGCATTTATAAAAATGAGAGAATCTCCTTCAATGTGGAGGTGATTATAACCTCCCTGCATGGTGAGATTTAACCTAGCAAATAAAGCATAAGCCTCCGCTAGATTTTTTGTACCTTCAGCTAGAGGAGAGGTAGTAAGTGCAAGGATATCACCCTGAGAGTCCCAAATACAAGCCCCCAACCTCGAAAAGCCAGGGTTACCATGCGAAGCCCCATCAAAATTAAGCTTCACCAAACCTAGTGTGGGGGGATACCAATGAACTGTTCATCTATCCATCTTAGATGGGAAATGTTACGGTAAGCCACAGCCTATTGGCAAAACTATTTGTTTTCAAGTGCGAATGACATTACCATCCCAAGGTGTGATGACTGGGTTAAAATGAATTTTACTCAGACCAGCATTAACCACCTCTGAAATTGATTTCTCAATGCCTTCTAGTACCAATTCAATAGGAGATGAAATTTTCCTTAATATCCTTTTATTTCTTTCCCACAAAATTGCCCACACCACTAATGCAGGAGCACATTTCAAAATGTTTGTGAATAATGATTGCGCATGTAATACCGGCCAAGATTGGAATAAATTCCATATACCATTCGGTAGAGGAGTGTCATTTTACAGTTTTCTTAGGACAAACATCCAACATTCCTATGCAAAAGAATAGCTGGGGAATAGGTGATCCATTGTTTCAAGAACATTTTCACACATCAGGCATTTAAATGGAGGTGCAATCCTGAATTTTTCCAGCTTGTCACTTGTCAATACTTGATGCTTAATTGCAAGCCAGGAAAAGTATCCAACTTTAGGAAGTACAATGTGATTCCAACAAAACAAGAATGCTCGGGCTGGCACTTTGTGTGACTAACTTTGTTGGAGAATTTGATATCCTTCTTTAATTGAGTAGTTACCATCTTTAGTTAGGGCCCAAATAAGTCTATCCTCATGTACCGATAGATACACATCTTTGTCTGCAAGTATTTTCCTAAAGGTTTCCTTATATTGATGAGTTGATGGTAAATCTTCTGGGTCTTTCAATATAACCTTTCCAGAGAATATACACACTACCGAGATGTAGTGAATAAGGAATATTCCCCACTAGTTTTCTGAGAGTGCCATAATGTCTGCATTTTTCTCCACTGACAATAATGGGGGCTGACCATTCCATGAGTCTCTCCAAAACTTGACCTTGTTACCACAATTTACTTCCCAAGTCACATAGTTAGCAATAATCCCTCTTGTCGAGACCATAGAATCTCATATGGTCGATCCTCTCGGTGGATCTAGTATTGATAACACCCGTGAATTGTCATTATTGTTCAGATATTTTTTCTGCATTATTTGGCACCATAAACTTAAATTATTTTAATACATTTTCTATACAAGCTTACCGCCAAAGGCTTCATTTCTTTTTGCTAAATCATATACACCAGCCCCACCTAATGCAGGTATGTGTGCCATGTCTTGAAGAGAAATAAGCGGTATTTTCTTCTCCCCATTCATGTTCCCCTTCCATAGAAAGTCCCTAATCAATTTTTGGATTTGAATGATGATTGAAGTTGGAGCCTTGAGAATTTCCAAGTAGTAGTTTGGAATAGCTGGTAATACTAATTCAATGAGAAGAATTATACCTGAAAGTGATAGCCACCAAGCTTTCAAGGCCACAATTCTGCTCTTAATATGCTCCACGACTGAGGACCATTAACTTTCTTTGTTGGACCCCAAAAAGAAAGGAATGCGAAGGTACATAGATGGTAATGAATCAACAACAAACCCAGGATCTGAACTATTATATCAGATATTGTTTTGTCGGTATTGAAAAGATAAATCTTAGATTTTTGTGCATTGATTTGTTGGCCTGAGACCTCTGAAGATATTTGTAGTGTATGTTTGATCTATCTATCCTCTTTAACATGTGAGAGACTGAATATCAAGGTTTCATCTACAAATAAATAATGTGTGATGGCAATATTTGTTCCATCAATCTTTGCACCGCGCCAAGTACCTAGCAAATTATGTTGCTTAATATTTCTGCTGAAAGCTTCCACCATGATGATGAATAATGCTGGAGATAAAGGATCTCCCTATCTCACCCCCTGAGTAGGAGAAAAGAACCTAGCTAGGCTCCCATTGATTATAACTGAAAAACCAAGAACCTGAAATGCATGCTTTGATCCATTTACACCAAGCTGCAGAGAATCCCATCTTGTGCAGAACCTTAAGAGAAATGTCCAACAAACTCTGTCATAATCTTTCATCATATCTAGTTTTATAACAAAGTTGGAGGTCTGATTGGTGTTGATGGAGTGGAGAACCTCATGGGCCACTAGTGCCCCTTCCATTGTTTTACGCCCAGGAACAAAACCACCTTGTTCTACGGAAATAATATCAGGAAGGAGATGATGTATCCTCAAATAAATAGCTTTCGTTATGATTTCATATGTAATGTTACAAAGAGAAACAATTGAATTTAGTGATTCAAGTATGTATCCACATTCAAGTATGTATCCATATTTCATAGTTCAAATTAATTTATGTCATGGTTTTAAAAGATAGATGGTATTTTTATAGTTAATATTGAAGTCAATACTAGTTACATTTATATACTATTTCATGTCAATTAAAATCAATTTCTCTTGTCTATTACATGAAGAAATAACTACTATTAATGATACGATTATGTAATTGATATTTAATGACAATTGATTACATGTAAACTCACAAAAACTCATATATTACATGTAAACTCACATATATCTAGATTCAAATCACAAGTACAAATAATATGATAACAAGTCATGATAACACAAGTCCAAATAACATGATATAAGCAATATGATAACAAGTCCTGATATAACACCAGTCAAAATAAAATGATAAAAAGTCTTGATACCATGTATAATGTGTGTGTAATCATACAATAACACCATCTAACTATCATAACAAGGTCTAACATGTGAAAAAAGAGTATAAAATGTCCATCATATAAAACAACACGGTCTAACTTTGCTCGTCTAGCTGATATACACTCCTCTTCACTCCACGTGAAGGTGACTAGGATGCACCATCATGATGCACCTCGTCCTCATGTGCGTTTATAAAAGATCGCATCAGATGACCAAGTGTGTTTAATTCAAATGGCTTTCATAATTCACTTAAAAAGTAAAAGTAATAGTAATGAACATAATTTAAATTTTTACCCTATGTCCATGTGGTGTAATGCCCTGGGTGGGACAAGAAGGTCCACTCTCACCAAAATCAAAATTTGATGCGGTCAAGTTCTGTAAAAAAAAAAAAATTACAAAATTTATTAAATCGAGACCTATAAAAGATAGGTACACAATAGACAATGTAAAATTAATTTTAATCATGACCTCAAAGGAAAATGTTGATGGCTTCATTTGACTCAATCCATGCCAAGATTCATTGTAGTTGTTAGTAATAACTGAGAGGGGGGGGTGAATCAGTGGCCTCAAAAATATTCCAATAATCAACCCTTAAAACTTAGTACCACAATATTATACCTCTAGTTATGTTCAGTCCTATAAGATGAATGCCTTCAAATATTTATATCAAATTGCTACTTCTTGGAATGCTTTTTAAAACCTTCTACTATAGATTTACCGAATAGCAGTCTGTTAATTTACCGAAAGATAGTAAATTATCTAGAGTATACCGGTCAATCTAATTAAGTTAAGTGTAATGAAAAATACTAAAGTAATGACTCATAAACACATTGACACATGGATTTTTAATGTGGAACCCGTGCTAAGGGAAAAACCACTTGGGACCAATAACACAAAAATTTCACTCTTGTGAAGTGAGCTTGGTGAAGAGCCAACCCTGTTAAATATTACAAACACACTTCTAGGTGTGACCTTGTTAGAGGATTTAAAAGTTTAGTTTGTCACTTGATATCAGGCATCTCTATGCTACCATTCTTGATCAAACACTCACTTGGCCTATCAATAGGTATCTGGCATCTCATTCTATCTTCATGATCAAACTTTTTGATACTCCATTGGATATATCTCAATATAGAAAGGATCTTTAAATCCCGCTCAGTTAAGAGACTTTCTGAATCAATGGTTAAACTGAAACAGTATGAGTTGTTCACATATACAACTTATACTTGCATATTTTTAGATCTATTGTAATCTCACAAACTATTCTGATCAATATAAATATGTTTATACCTTTTCTCCACTTTGATTTTGCTCGGTGGTATTGTGCTCTATTGCTCGGTGTCGGTAGAATTCTTTAGCTCTTTCCTTAGCTTGTTGATCAGCACTGTATGAAGTTTCTCTTCACCAGTTTCTCCTCAGCATCCTCTTGTTCATTCCTTCACCCTCACCAATTCATATTGAATTGTGATGTCTCTTTATAGACATGATATCACCATTGTTATGTTCTTGATCTTCTTGATCTTGGCATGATCCACAATTCTCGCCAATTAGATTTAAAGAAAAACTCCTATTTTATCTCATTGAGATCTTCTTGCCAACTGGACAAATCAGCTTTAAATCAATCACTTATCTCTGGCTTATCTTGTCAATGAAAATAATGATAACTACCAGTTAACTCTATATTTAGCTCTACCAACTAGATATGTTATCATTTGTGAACTCCAGTTATTTTTGGTTTTAACTCTCTAATAGCGTCAGTCAACACTCCAGTTCTCCTCGTACTTCTCCATCAGTTTACACTATGTTTCTGGCCATCGGGTTTGCTTGTGATTCTGCTCATTGGTAATGCTCATCATTTTTCTTTCTCGAGCATCACTGTGACTTGGCTGTTGGTGATCTCTATCTGTCGGGTTCCACTGACCGTCGATGTTTGTATTCATAATGTGAATGCTTGTCTTTTATGCATTACAAAAAGCATAATCTTTCTCTCTCTGATTCTCTGAAGTCTTTGACACTTTGATTATAATTGATAAGATTATACCAAGTTGACATCAATGACAATACAATCCATTAACTAATTTAATGTCTTGCATTATCCTTCTGCATTTTGTTGATCAACTTAACATCTTCAAACATTCAATCAGTTACATGTCTCCCTTTCGCATTGATGGCAACATACTACATTATCATACTATACTATCACTAATACAATATGAAATATATAGTTTCATCAAGCTTTCCTAATGTAACTATTACAAATGTGTGGCTCTCGGTAAGCTCAAAAATATCTTAGATTTGTTTCATGCAGAGTGGTTGTCTTCAATATTTAATCCCTTCACTGGATAGATGTATCATCTGATATCTATGTTTTGATATGTGCTCTGCCTTGACTTTTCCTCTTCTTGATAATATCTTTTTCCTTTGACAACATTCTTTCTGTTTGTCTGAACTCTCTCCCTTTGTTACTTCTCTCCCTTTGATGGATATTTCATATGTAATCAATTTCTCTCCCTTAGATTATTGATTAACTCTTCATTTTTTATTCTCAAGAACTTCTCTTCATAGATAATGATATAATCTCTCATTTTATCACATCTGTCCTTTATGTGATATGGAGATCATCTCTCCCTTTGTATGATAAGGACCTTTTGTATGATAATGAGATATTTCTCTCCCTTTGACAACAATGCCAAACAAAAATACTTCTCCTTGTTTTATCATCTATATCATGTTCTATCCCTTTGCATAATATATTCCTTGAATTTCCCTATCCATCAACAATACAATGTTCTGATTTTTGGTGTAGATATGTACCTTGTAATGTACAAATGTATCTTTTGTTTTCCATCTCAGTGTTTGCATCAACATGACTGATCTTCATGTTTGGTATAGGCTAATGCAACCTCCTAGTTAGATTACTGACCGATAGACAAGGGTTGAACCCCTAGTCTCTGTCTTAGGTTCTCAAATGTATCCTTTGGTAATGGCTTGGTGAATATATCAGCTAATTGTTCCTTTGATTGAACATATTCCAATGTCACTTCCTTTTCTTGCACTTGTTCTCTCAGATAGTGATACTTGATAGCAATATTCTTAGTCTTAGCATGCATGACTGGATTCTTAGAAATGTTTATTGCACTGGTATTATCACAATAGATAATTATTGGTTCAAGGATCTTCATATGCATACCTTCCAGTAATTATTTTATCCATTCAATATTTGGCATTTTGCAACTGCAGCCACATATTCTACTTCTGTAGTTGACTGAGAGATGCATCCTTGCTTCTTTCTTATCCATGTGACAAGTCTGTCACCCATGAATAATGCTCCTCTAGTTGTGCTCTTTTGGTCATCAATGTTTCCATCCCAATCAGCATCTATATATACTTTTAGCTCAAATTTTCCTTCTCTCTTGTACCATAAGCTATAGTCCTCGGTGTTCTTCAAATATCTCAAAATTCTTTTGACAGCAATCATATGTGATTCTTTGGGATTAGCAGAGAATCTTGCAACAATTCCTAATGCATGTGCTATATCTGGTCTAGTGTGAACAACATACATCAGTTTTCCAAGCATTGGTCTATATAAGATTTGGTTTACCTCATTTGTCTTGTCTTCCTTTGTCATCTTACATCCAGTAGCCATAGGTGTTCCAACTCATTTGGAATCTTCCATCTTGAATATCTTCAACACTTCCTTGATGTATTTGGACTGAGTGATGTAAATGCCTACATCTTGTTGAATAATCTGTAGACCAAGAAAGAATTTGATCTCTCCAAACATAGACATTTCAAATTCCTTTCTCATTTCATCAGCAAAGGATTTGCATAACAATTCATTCCCTCCAAAAATGATATCATCAACAAAAATTTCAGTAATCAGAATATTACCATCGGTATCTTCATTTAAGTATAGATTGCTATTTTCACTTGTTCTAACAAATTTTATGCAAATGAGATATGAGTGAAGTCTTTCATACCAGGCTCTTGGTGCTTGTTTCAATCCATACAAGGCTTTGTGTAGTCTACATACCATGTTTTTCTTGTCTGGATTAACAAACCCTTTTGGTTGTTCAATGTATACCTCTTCTTCAAGTAATCCATTTAGGAATGCAAATTTGACATCCATTTGGTATACCTTGAATCCTTTAAATGTAGCATAAGCAAGTAAGATTCTAACTCCTTCTAGTCTAGAAATGGGTGCAAAGGTTTCTCCATAATCAATACCTTCTTCTTGTGCATATCCCTTGCATACTAATATTGCTTTGTTTCTAGTGACTTCTCCATTCTCATTTAACTTGTTTCTGAATATCCATTTGGTACCGATGACATTCTTGTCATCTGGTCTCAGTACTAGTGTTCATGTATTGTTCTTCTCAATCTGTTCTATTTCTTCAATCATAGCACTGACCCATTCTTCATTCTCAAGTGCATTGTTAACAGATTTAGGCTCAAAATCACAAAGTAAACATCTGGTGTTAAGTGACTTATTTCTTTCTCTCGTTCCAGCCTTCTTGTCTCCTATGATTTGATTTTGTGGATGAAGCCTTCTGACATACTTGGCAAGTTTTAGTTCAGCTCTATGTTCATCATTCTGATTATCTTCTTCACCTCCATTTTCATCTCTATTGTTCGAAACATCATCTTGAGTCTTATCCTAATCATCGATAATTGCAGCCTGATGCTCAGGTGTAATGTTCTGATGCTCGAGAGTGACACACTATTTCTGGGGTAGACTCTCAGGTTCTATATAAACAAACATGTTGTAGTCCTCTGGTTCCTTTTTTCTTTCCTTGTCATTATTTTATGCAAATTCCTCTATTTTCACATTTGCACTATCAATGATTTTGTTAGATTACTTGTTAAGACATTTATAAACCTTGATTTTGGTTGATTACCCTAGGAAGATACCTTCTTCACTTTTTCAGTCAAGTTTTCCATTTCTATCATCCTTCAATATATAAAATCAACTACCAAAGATTTGGAAGTAACTTACATTGGGTGTATGACCATACCAAAGCTCATAGGGTGTCTTCTTTGTGTCCTTCTTCAAATTTACTTTGTTTAGTGTGTACACAAGAGTACTGACAACTTCCCTCCAAAATGTTTGGGTGATGATTTTCTCAATCATCAATGTTCTTGCACAGTATATAATTGATCTGTTTCTCCTCTCAGCAATTCCATTTTGCTAAGGTGACCTTGGTGCAGAAACCTGTCTTTTAATTCCATGCTCATTGCAATAATCAGTGAATTCTTCTAAATTAAATAACCCTCCTCTATCTGACCTTAAGCATTTCAATTTATTTTCACTTTGTTTTTCAACCATTTCTTTATACCATTTAAACATCTTAAATGCTTTTGATTTATCTTTTAAAAACATGACTGTCATCATTCTAGAGAAATCATAAACAAAGATAATGAAATACCTATCTCCATAGTAGCTCTTTGTCCTCATGGATCCACATAGATTTATATGGACTAATTCTATAATTGCAGTAGATGTATGGGTTTTTCTCTTAAAACTAGACTTTCTCATCTTACCTTTTTGGCAATTCTTGCACATGATATGTTCGGGCTTAGTCATCGTCGATAAGCCTCTGACATTCCTTTTTTTTCTTATCTTTATCATGTTGTCAAAGTTCACATGACACAATATTTTATGCCACAACCATAAGTCTTTGTTTCTATCCATCAAACAAGTGGTGTTAGTGTCATCAAGATAGAAAGGTTACCTTTTGTCTGCTCACTAGTACCAATAAACCTTCCTGATTCATTGAATATCTTTGCCTTCTTATTTTCAAATGCGACTCTGTGACATGAATTGTTCAATTGAGAAACACTTAAAAAATTGTAATTCAGTCCTTTAACCCAGTAAACATTTTCACATTTGATCATGTTATTCAACATTATGGTTCATTTACCTTCAACTAGACAAGGTGTATCATTTCCCATTCTCACGGAACCATCATTATAGTATTCAAAAGTCTCAAAATTTTGTTTATCACTGGTCATATGGTGAGTGTAAACACTATCTATGATCCAGACATCATTTTTACTAACTTTAGATATGAGTGTAGTTTCTACATACCTTTCATCTTCATCTAAATCATCCTTCATGGCTACAAATATCATCTCGATGTCTTCTTCTAATTCGGTGTCAATGTCATCATCTTTTTTCTCAGCTAGGTAACAAGATTTCTTCCCTTTGTCCTTGTAGTCTCGGGTATCTCTCTTGTCAGATTGTCAGTTTCTTTGGTATTCTCTATTTTCACCTTTATCAAACTTCTTCTCATAAGGTGTCTCATTTCCTCTGTCGTCCTTTTTTTTAGTTTGGACATCTTGCAGCAAAGTGTCCAGCTTCTTTACAATTAAAACATACAAGTGGCAATTTACCTTTGTATCTGCCTTTGCCTCTATGCAATATTATAGCCATTAGTGCTTCAATCTCATCAAGTCCTTGATCCTCATTGTCATTGTCACTATAATTTCTAACATCATGTCTATGACTTGAGTTACTTATCTTTACAGAATATTTGAATGAAGATTATATGGATGGTAAGACACTATTGTCAAAGTTATTCATCTCAAATGAAATTAGTCTACCAAGCAGACTATCTAGAGTAACTATATTGTTTGCAACTGCTCTCATTTCTTGAATAGTAGAAACTCTAATAGCATAAACAAGCAATAAGGTTCTTAATATTTTTCTTACCACTGTCTCCTCTTCAAGTACACCTCCAACCCCTCGGATAGCATTTACTACCTCTTTGATTCTGCAGCTATACTGAGTAATGATTTCTCCTTCTTTCATCCTTAGGTCATCAAACCTCCCTCTTACAATTTATACCTTTTCTCTTAGTACATTAGCATCTCCTCCATGTACAAGTTTCAACTTATCCCACATTTTCTTTGCAGAGGTGAAAGTTTTGACATCTTCAAACTCAACATCAGAGAGTGATGATGCAATTTCTATCATCATGCAGTTATGCTCATGCTTGACTCTTAATTTCTCAAGAGTATGAGGTCCTGTAGGAAATACATATTCAGTATCTAAGTATTGAACAATATCATTTCCAATACCTGATAGGTGGATTCTTATTCTTCTTTTCCATTATGCAAATTTATCTTTATTCAACTTGGGCACATCTTGTATCTTCATTTTGTGGTCTTTTGCTTGAGTTGTTAAACTCCCTTTCTAAGAAAAAAAGCTATGATACCAATTGTTAGTAATAACTAAGAACGGGGGTGAATCAGTGGCCTCAAAAATATTCCAATAATCAACCCTTAAAACTTAGTACCATAATATTATACCTCTAGTTATCTTCAATCATATAAGATGAATGCCTCCAAATACTTATATCAAATTTCTACTACTCGGAATGCTTTGTAAAACCTTCTACTGTAGATTTACTGAATAGCATTCTGTTAATTTACCGAAAGATAGTAAATTATCTGGAGAATACCAATCAATCCAATTAAGTTAAGTGTAATGCAAAACACTAAAGTAATGACTCATAACCACATTGACACATGAATTTTTAGCGTGGAAACCCTGTTAAGGGAAAAACCACTTGGGACCGGTAACCCAAAATTTTCACTCTTTTGAAGTAAGCTCAGTGAAGAGCCAACCCTTTTAAAGGTTAAAAACTCACTATTAGATGTGAACTTGTTAGAGGATTTAAAATTTTAGTCTGTCACTTGATATCGGGCATCTCTATGCTACCATCCTTGATCAAACACTCACTTGGCCTGTTAATAGGTATCTATCATCTCATGTTATCTTCATGATCAAACTTTTTGATACTCGATTGGATGTATCTCAATATAGAAAGGATATTTAAATCCCGCTCTATTAAGAGACTTTCTGAATCAATGGTTAAACTGAAATAGTATGATCTATTCACATATACAACTTATACTTGCAGATTTTCAGATCTATTGTAATCTCACAAACTATTCCGATGAATATAAATCTATTTATACCTTTTCTCCACTTTAATTTTTCTTAGTGATGTTGTGCTCTATTTCTCAGTGTCTACAGAATTCTTTAGCTCTTTCCTTAGCTCTTTGATCAACACTGTATGAAGTTTCTCTTCAGTATCCTCCTGTTCATTCCTTCACCCTCACCAATTTGTAATGAATTGTGTTGTCTCTTTATAGACATGATATCACCATTTTTAGGTTCTTGATCTTCTTGATCTTAGCATGATCCACAGTTCTTTCCAATTATATTTAAAGAAAAAATATTATTTTATCTCGCTGAGATCTTCTTGCCAACTGGACAAATCAAATTTAAATCAATTACTTATCTCTGGCTTATCTTGTCGATGAAAACAATGATAACTACTAGTTAAATCTATATTTAGCTCTGCCAGCTAGATATTTTGTCATTTGTGAACTCTAGTTCTTTTTGGTTTTAACTCTCTGATAGCGTCAGTCAACACTCTAGTTCTCCTCGGGCTTCTTCGTCGGTTTACACTATGTTTCTGGTCGTCAGGTTTTGCTTGTGATTCTGCTCGTCGATAATGCTTTGCTCGAGAATCACTGTGACTTGACTGTCAGTGATCTCTATCCATTGGCTTCCACTGGCCATCGTTGTTTGTAGTCACAATGTGAATGCTTGTCTTTTATGCATTACAAAAAGCATAATCTTTCTCTCTCTGATTCTCTGAAGTCTTTGACACTTTGATTATAACCGATTAGACTATATCAAGTTGGCATCAATGACAATACAATCAATTAACTGATTTAATGTCTTTCATTATCCTTTTGCATTTTGGTGATCAACTTAACATCTTCAAACATTCAATTAGTTGCATGTCATCAGGTAGTATCCACCTAAAAAACATATTTAAATCATGAATTGAAAACTTGTACACATACATAAATTTTGATTTATATTGAACTTGACTATAAATTTACCGAACATAAGCATTTACATTAGATGTCTTATGCGTAGCTAGTGCCACTGATGAGTCAGAACATAAATGTGATACGACATGAGATAATCCAAAAGCCTACAATTGCAAAAGGTATAAACATGAATAAAAGTTGTACATAAACTAGTAAGCATATACACACTTTAAATTAATGAATGTAAAACATACTATAGGTATATGAGGATGAGTCTTAGTGACTAGTGGGGGAGAGAACAAAGAACTACTAACCTTAGTAGTAGATGAAGCACCCTAAAAAATTGCAAAAAATATATCAAACACATCATCAATTCAAGTTTTAATTGTTTAAACTTTAAATATACTCATCTATGTATCTAGATGAAAGTGCATACTATGAATGGGTGGCTGAGATCTCAAGGTGTGGAGGTGATATGATGACGGTCACTGAATGACCCTATGTCAACCCTCCTTTGTTCACCAAAAATCCAAATGTTATTGTTGATATGTGTATACATATGTAATTTAATATTGTATTATAAATTAAATAATTAAATTTACCTCTGCAGGTTGATCATTGTCTGCACATAGAAAATCAACATATGATGTGATGTCATCTCCAACATCACCATGTGCACCAGTGTCAACATCATCATGTGCACCATTGTAAACATCACATATCCACCATGGGCATTGTTGGTGCTCAAATCGACAGATTGGACTTCCTATGGATTTCACTTATCCAATGAAAAGAGATACAATTGATTTGCCAACGAACGAGGTTTCAACAACCTCCTACAATTCTGGCTCCACAAAACCAAGGCTGGTAGGCCTGTACTTTAAACTTGTCTTCAAAGTCTTCTAGAGGCTTTCTATTGCGGATAAGTGATAACTTCAATTCCTGCTTCTCAAGGTGTTAATAAGATCACAAAACTGAAAATATGTGTTGTCAAGTATAATGTTATTAAAAATGACTTGATATAATTGAGATATGAACTTGATAAAATAAAGAATATACTAATTCAAAAATTGAAACAATGAAACCTAATACCACAATTCAAATAACAAGAGGGACCAGTGCTTTAATCTAATAAAAGGCAATAGAGTCGATATTGCTTCAATCCTACGTTCAACTTCAGAGGCAGTTTTCAGAAAACAAAACTTATCACCTTAATGGCGTTATGAAATGCACGTAAAACTAAAAAGTTTAATAATATACTTCAATTGAATATTATTCCTCAAATGATGGACCAATTGATCAAGGCCTAAATCAATAGGATTTTAACCACACAAAAATGAGAAAGGAAACAATTGAAATTATAGAATATAAACTTGAATTGAAATACATGCAAAATCAAAACTATCACTCTAAAGAATTTCCAATTGGTTTATCTGAAGGACTTGATTGTAAAGAAATAACGAAAATGATTGCACAAAGATAGAAATACAGAATTATCTCTTCTTGACAAAATGGTGTATTGAATCCTCGTATTCAGATTTTGAATCCACTATCCTTCATGATATCATTCTCCAAGTTTCCAATATATCAATCATCATGTTATGTTATTATGTCTTTAAGCAGATTTTTGAATCCATATAAATATAAAATTGAAAGGGTGTGTGAAACATCACACCCTTTCCCTACAAACTAATCTATAACCAACTCTCTTTAACTATTACAAAGACTGGATAACAAATGTATCCTCTTAATCAGCCATAACAGCCAACCATTCAGTTGGATAACCTGCCTAACTTCATACTTGATAAATTTGTATAAAACTTCTCCACAGCCACATTTGAAAAATCCATGCTTGGTGCATTTGAAGTTGGTGGATCTGCATATGGCATCTATCCTCCTTTTGCACAACACTCACGTACATCTACAAAATACATTTGCAATCAATCAAACACAATAATATATACTTTTTGAAGGATTGTAACAATCATTCTTGTCTGCACTATGAGTTTTGTCATTGATCCTACTTGTAGACTATAGACGTTTAAACTATTTGGTTCTTCTTTATCTCTGCAAAGCACGTTGAAGCTAATGGCTCTGACGATGCATTTTATTTGTGTGTGATCACCCCATCCAGTCTTTTCATCATAGCTATGGCGTTTCATTATTCTTAACTGTTCCTACACTATGGTATGCATTGTATGCTTCAATATGTGTAGCATTAATAGCATGTTCTGATTTTTCAACAGCAGTATCAAAGCCAACTATTTTATCCATCAGCAAGATATCATTATCGATTGTCTTATGTTGAGAGTATTGCAATTTCCACGGTGACTGATTCAGGTAATTGAGATCTCTTTGACGCCTAGGAACCAACTCCACAATGTTGACCAGATGTTGATGTGCAGAGAAGTTGATGTCTTGACGGTAGCCAGTGTATTGCAAGTGATCACACAGTAAATATGTCTTTGTCAACAATTTCACTAATTGAAACCATCGACAACACCCATCTCTAGCGTATACTTTTTCTATTATCTGTCGCCTCCTATTTATCCATATATTCTCTGACGCGTGGTCTTCGGAACCATATTGTTCATCTCCCGCTGACTGCAGCTATGGTATCCATTATTTCTGTGACCTTTCTACAAATGATTATTCACTTCAACGTCAAGGAATATGGAACGATTTTTCCACCTTTTCAATCTACATGTAAAATCAAATTATCAATGTTAAACAACCATATTTTAGTAGAAAACTTTAATATTTAAAATGCCATATAAAATCTAATCTTAATGTCATCTATAATGCTATTTGTCCTTCTCCACTAACACCACCATGCTATAAGGTAAACAAAGGATATGTATTTGATCACGTGGTTGCATATTCTCTAGCATCATGTTTGTCATCATTATGCAATGTTTTTTAAAAATTCATGCAATATAGGCAGTTTATAAAAAAGTTTTAACTTTAATTCCTTTAAATAGACAATAGCCATAAATACAAGACAAGATTCATATGATGATAATCAAGCATAGGGAAAAGAAATAAACCAACTATATAACGTAATATTTTGTCCATTGTATTATACAAGGCTTTAGTATTTCCTTTTACTAACCCTTTTACTTCGTCAAAAAATTTGTCTTGATTTAACAATAATAATAATAATCATACCATTTAAAACTTATCTTTCCTTAATGACAAATGATATGAAAATTACATATTAAGTACGCATATTATCAATATAATTTTTTCTCATGATGATTGATAAAATAAATCATAAGTGTATATCAATATCATAAACATCTATGGATATAATAACGTGAACATTTTCATAAATAAGCATGCATTAATATAACCCCTTTCAATAACGTGTTCCCTAATCGATCTATTCAAACTCTCTTTCATGTTCATAAGCATAACATATTTTAAAGATATATATATATATACTTACTAACACCTTTTCCAATATTCTTATCACGCTACTAAAATAATGACCATCCTACTTATCTATAGGAATTAGGGCACAACATATCATCGTTATCCATCAAACTATAACACCTTGTAATCTTAAGATCATGATCATGGATAACAATGTCTGTAACACCCCAAAAATGGCACCTAATAACCTAATCAATTTTGGTGCATTTTCTTATCTTCGAAGTCATATTATACTAGGCAAATTCTTCTCCTAATTGACTTTAATTGACTGAGTTTCAAATGCAGAAAATCCAAATTTGCATAAATCTGACATTACATTTAATTCCTAATTCTCAAATGATTATTAGCTAAAATCCCTATGATTAATTGATTTAATCCTAAAGTCCTAAGTGCTTTTAATTAAATCAAATCCACCCCCTTTGGCTAATATACATAAAAAGGAATTGAAAGGTTATTTAATTAATTGAATGAATTATCCTCAAAAAGGGATTTCCATAATTCCATA
>MU219850.1:80290-92273 GCA_018584345.1 Thuja plicata | reverse complement strand
GTTTGTATAAACTATGCTATATTGTAAATGATTATGGATTGTAGAAAACATATATTTTCTATACATACGTATATTGCTTAGTTTGATTGAAGAAGTGGGTAGGGAGCTTGTAAATGAAATTAATAAAGTTAATAATTAGTAAATGTTAATTTGAAAATTATTATTGACTTTTATATGATTGGATTTTTTTATTTTTTTTATTTTTTTATTTTTTTTTTATTTTATTTTTTATAGAATGTTTTAATACCATCATTGTATTAGATGAGAAAATGGTAGGCCTTTGAACTAAATGAAATATTTAAAAACGATTGTATTGTTTTGAAATGTTTATTGGTAGTAATGTTTCTATTGAGGCCTAGATAAAACAAGTTCTAGTTAGAATGAAACAACGACTTCAAAGTTCTTAATGCTACCCTAAATGAAGCCTCCAAAGATAATTTAACATATTTTAAAACTTCCTCTAAGGAGGAAGAAAATGATATCCATGTTGCCTTTTGTGAGAAATTAGAATGAGCTAATGAATATGAGTATCTATTAAGAAAAATGTTAAATCTAATCGAGACAATGACCCAAAAGCACTATGGTAGCTTCATCTACTAGAAAAACCTTTATCCTTTCTCCAATACCAAGTTCTCCAAAATTAACTACTACATCTCATCGCCCATTTTTATACGCCTAGCTAGAAAAATAAGATAACAATGTAGAACAACCAAAATCTCAAAATTTATTTCATTATAATTTAATTGATGGCATTATGTTCAAGCTAAATATAGAAATAATAAAAAATGAATAATGTTTTTCCATGGCATGATGATTTTTTTTTTTAAAGTTTAAATGACATATACTTTGCCGATCAAAAATGTATTTTGGTCAGTAAAAGGAGGGTAAATATTTGCTACATTTTGCTATAGATATGGTTTAAATTTATTATAATTTTGTTGACTTTAATGGTTATCTTTGTAAAAGCTTAGATCCTCTTTAAACTCCAACAATTCTTTTTGAGAGAGTTAACCCATTTCTTAACTTATATTATCAAAAATAGTTTAGAATAATTATATGATTTCTTTATATGAATTTGATTCTTATTCATTATATTAAATAACCTCAAAAGAATTGATTGAAAAGAATAATTGAGTAAAATTTAATAGTAGGCACAACTACCTTATATGATTATTTCAAAATGTTTATGTCTAGAATTATTAGAGCTCAGACAATCATGTGTGCATAGATTTTTTACATAGATAGGGTTCAAATATGCAAACCATATACTATTCACAAGTGTTAAGATATTTTCTCACAATTTAAATTTGAAGAAGAATAGAAAGTGAGACATTTAATATTCTATTTAAAAAAATTAATTTAATATTGTGTTACAAAACACTAAAATTAAATTAGTTGTGATATTGCTATCAAGATTAAACTATTTTTCAACTCAAACTCGTTGACCCATGTTTCATGAAACACGGGTCAACGAGTTTGACTCAAAAAAATACATAGTTGAATCCTAATAACAATATCCTAATGTGAAGATTGAAGAGGAAAAATATGACTTGGAAGATGCAGGCTCGGGCAAGTGCACGCGTTCGACTAACAAGAAGAAAATCCAAGACAGGATTTCGGAGCTTTCGAACTTCAATGCTACCATCAAGAAGGCCTCTAAGGCTAAGAAGGAAGCGGAAGGCACTCTCCTGGAGTTCGCCTAGTTCCAGATGTTCCCCTATTTTTTTCTGTTTCATTTTTTGGCTTTTGGTTGTTGGGGGGCCTAGCTGGTTTTTGACTTTTTTCTCTAATTTTCTATTTTGGTCCTAGGTGTAGCGGGCTGGTTCTCAGTCCTATTTCTGTTTAGTGTTTTTCATGTTGTCTATCTTTTTGTAATGGTTGTAAGGGGTTCCGGTTCCCCATAAAACCTATTTTTACCAGCAATCAAAAACAATATCAAAATTTGACTTGCTATGGAAATTATTTGCTACTTATCAACTAAATTAGTTGACAAAATGCAAATCATAAATTCACAAGTCATATATAAAACTATATTTGTGCTCTCCTTTATTACCTAAAATGATATAACTATGTTTACAAAAATTATTTAACTTATTTTAAATTAATTAAATTTTCTATAAGTATAAAAGGGCAACCTTTTTTGGGGCTTTAGCCCTTGGTCATATGGAATGTTGGCCACTGCTTCTTTTCAACGCTAGGAGGCTTAAATTTTGCTTAATCTTTTTTATTTGGCGAAATTTTAATTTTGGTGAGGGTAAAAGTATTTCACCGTAATTTTTTTTCGAAAGGTGGATTAATTTTCTAAGGGAAAATTTTTTTATTATAACTTTTGCTCAGCAACCTGAAATTGAGTGTTGTTTTTTTGCAAAATTGCATGTTTTTTCATCATAAATCCAGCGAACACACTCGCACACTATTATTATAAAGTGTCATTTATAGTGTATTTTTGGTTGGATTTTGTTTGAAAGCACTCATTTTAAACAGTGTGAAAAACAAGGTGGGGAGATAATAAAGGGGGCAATCTATGTGTATTTTCTATTTTTAATTTTCTTAGATCAAAAGATTATTTCTGTCATAAATAATCCCTTCCATTTGAGTATTCTCTAGAATCCTCAAAATAAATGAAAATCAAATATGGATATTGTGGAAAGTATTGTTACTCCAAATGAGTGTTTGTTGTCATTAGTTCTATTGAAAGTCATAAGTGGAGCAAGCAAAGTTAGTCGGTAAAGAACTAGAGACACAGTCAGTAAAGACAACTGAGTTAGATAGCAAGAAAGGCATGTGCACACACCGAGTAGACCGAGTAAAAATAGACACCAAGAAGTTAGTTGTACCAAACTGAAGAAAGACAGTTACCAAGAAGTAACTACTATCGAGTACTAATAAGCACCGAGAAAAGATATTTACAAAAAAAGAGAGTTTACAGTTACCGAGTATGCACAAGTATGTTATGGAGTATTATAGAGCCGACCTTTCAATTTGAAATTAGATAGAATTCAAGGTAAGCGTTAGTTGGAGCATTGGAATTATAAACAGATGATTGTACATTATCAAAAAGCTAATTTACTAATAAAAAAATGGAAGGAATAATGTATTGGAGGTGTAACCAATATTGCACCACTTAATCTCCACCATTAAGGAAGGAAGCCCTAGATCTTTATTAACTGTGTGAATGTTATATAAAAGGATCAGAGAAACCTAATACAAGAGAGATAGAGGAGAAGAGGAGAGAATGCATATGAAGGAGATTTATGTAGAGTAAAGTAGAGCTTAAGATATTGATCTATCGAGTGCAGTTTGAGGTAATAAAGTCAGTGAGCATAGTGATTCTGAACATCATTTGATTGATGCATTTACACAAGCATTTTATAATTTTTTATTTTTTTTGCATTAGGAGTACTACAAATCCCATTACTAGGTAGGCTCTAATAGGTCTTGTATTGTAAATCCTTTAACATAGTACATCTCTTAGATTAGAGATTATAAAAATGCTTTTGCAAGGTACATCGAGTAAGTCTTATTATACTCCTAACAGGGTAAGCTATCAGAAATAGCTAACATTGTAGCTCTAACCGAGAAACCTTTTTGTTACAGTAGTGAAGGATTGTGGGTGTAATACCTACCACAATTTTTTCCTCTAACTAATATTTTTGCATGACCAAAAACTATAATTTTATGAGATGTGTTTCTCTATTTTAAGCTATATGCTTTAATATATTTATAAGCAATTAATTTATATTGGTAAATGATTCACAATTGTTATTAAAAAAATTTATAGTACCGATTCAGTCCTCCCCTCTCAATACCTAGCTTTCCACAAGTAATCCAATTACTGGTAACAAAGATTGGACTCTTGTGATAAAGGTTTAAACACCTTGGAGAAAGTTCATAGTCATGGAAAGCTATAAGAAAGCCAAAAGGATTGAAAATCTTGAGTTTGAATTGGAAAATGCATAGGAGGTGATTACTAATCTGAGAAGGAAACTTGAAAAATTATTGAAGGTGAGAAGGAACTTATGTAATCAACTGTAGACTACAAAAGAGCATGTTGATGATCTTGAAACAACATCTGAAGGGAGTCTAAATAATGAATCTGAAACTACCATTGTAGACATGATGGAAAAGAACACTACTCTTACCGAGTAGTTGGACCTAGTAAAGAAAGATTATGAAGATCAATACATTAGACTGAGAAAGTTACTTGAATCAAAAGGTACAACTAAAGATGCAAAGAGAATGACTGAAGAAGATAAAAGACAACCTGAGGCAAGGCTAACTAAGAAAGATAATAAGAATGATGAGAATGATACAAACACAACAAGCTATGAGTGATCAACTATCAGATAAAAATCAAGACAATACCAGGAAATAATTTGTGAATCAAACTTTAAAGTCTGAGATTGATATATTGACTAGAGAACTGAGATCAGAAAAGGAAGCCCATGAGATACTCAAAGGAATGAAGCAGCATACAGATCATTGGTTAAACAACTTAGAGGTTAGAGACAACTAAGATACAAGACTGGACTTGGATTTGCTAGAAATGGTACAATCGAGAAAGGAGAATATTTTAACCAACCTAAAAAACATGATAATGCCACTCCACCGAATAATAAGAAGCCAAGTTGCTAATATTATGGGAAAATAGGCAACACAACAAATGTTTACAAAAGAAAAAGAGGTAAACCACTGAGAAAACCTAAATTTGATGGTTACTCTATTAACTACAACAAGTATGGACACCGAGCATTTGTGTGTAGATCTGAAAGTGTCAATATTGATGGTTACTCTATTAAAGCTCTTAACAATGTAGATATTAATAGGTCTCCACTTTAATACTATTAATAGGGTAGATCATCAAAAGTGATAAATTGTAAGCCTTTACCAGCTCCCTTCCATTCTACAGATAGTGAAGTTTTGTGGGTGCCATCCCCATTACAGTTTTTCCTTCCTAACAGGAGTTTTCTATGATATCATATCTTGCGTTATGTGTTTATTACTTTCATGAATGTTTCTATGAATGTTGCAAACAATTAAAGATTATGAATTAATATTACAAGCATAAGAAGAACCACAGAAATGGTCAGTAATACAATAAATAAATATTGCAAATGATGAAAGGTGAAAGGAGTTAAAAGTTTTATTGGTACTAATACACCCCTCCACTCTCAGTACTACTTCCCATTAATCCCAAGAATTGGTTTCAGAGCAAATTATCTTCTTGGAAAGATTAAAGGATTAAGAGAAAAGATCATACAATGGAGAAGTATAAACTTGATAAGAATATTGAGAATAAAAAGCTTGAGATACAGATGTTCTATGAACAGTATAAATAAATGAGAGTCAAGATGAGAGAACTGCTAGATGAGAGGAAAGGTATGGCAACTCAGAGCAATGAAAAATATTATCAAGAAGAAGAGATTCCATATTTATTTGAATCTTCAAGATCAAATACAAGTAATGCATCAGACATATCAGAAGAGAACATCACAAATCTGAAGGAGATCAATCATCATTTGATAGAGGAAATAAAGATGCTGCAAATCGGTCAAGAGACCCAGATGGTAAGAATGATTGATGTGATGAGTTCTGCTAGACAAGCTGAATCAGAAATAACACTAGCTATTGATGATATAAGGAAGATTACAGAGAAGCTACAAGAGAAGGAATTAGAAATTTGAAGACATGCTGAGCATCACCATGAGATTACAAATCATATTATTCTAATGAGTCAAGAAGCAAATAGAATGAATATAGAACTCATTGAAAGAGTACAGGCTATTGCTGAACTAAGAGAAGAGAATGAAAAACTAAAGCATGAAGTTAGAGTTCAACAAAAACATAATGAAATTATCAGAAAGGCTGAAGAGAGCAATAAAAGGATGGATGATTTTCTTGAAGGAAAACAAAGAGTAAAAAACTACAATGGTCTAGGCTTTACCAAAAATGGAGAATCATCTAATCACACAAAACCAAAGAATGTCTATGAACATCCAAGACCAAGAAAGCTGACATGCAAACACTATGGAAAGCAAGGCCACACCTCAAATGTGTGAAGAGGAAAAATAAAAGGTATTCCTAAATCTACATCTTCATTCATAGGATTCTGTGATAAATGTAACAAGAAAGGACATAAAGCATATGAATGTAATTCTAAGATGGATTAACCAAAGAATGAAAGCTACATGGACAAATACTGTCCTACATGCAAAGTGAATGGGCACACAAGTATTGAATGCTGGAAAAAGAAAAGGCAAGCGTGGAAGCCCAAAAGTCAAGAAACTCCCTATCAACCAAAGAGAATCGGTAATCAATATGTATGGGACTACAATACTTGGAAAAACTGTACATCATGTGGTAGATATGGTCACATTTCTGCAAACTGCATGAAGGCATGGACCAAAAGGACTAGAGGCTAGACAAACCCCAAAATGGCATGATTACATTGTCAAAAAGTTGGTCATCTCAAGAAAGATTACAAAGACTAAATGAAAGAGACAAGCACATATCCCAATGGAAACACCATTGAAGATATCTGGAGGGCTAGAGACAAAATGTGGAGAAAATCTTCAAGCAATGATGAAGCAGGACCAAGCAATGCAAATGGTGACACCCCATCCAATGGATCCAGTGACATCACCACCCCCACTTAAGTTGAACAAGTATGGAACTGCACTACACCAAGTCATATTTTGCATCAGCTCCATTATACAAATTAATAGATAGTCAAAATCTGTATAAATAAAGATGCATACTATGTTACTTGTTACAATTATTAGGAATCAACCCCGTCGGTATACACATACCAAAAATCATCGGTGAACATTATGGATGAGTTGTGTACACTTACCAAGTATTGTCAGTCAACACATAAAATGGCTAAGTTGCTAATGTAACCCGACACCCATTGGTAAGGAAGCAAAGTTATAAATTTGTCATGACAGAACATCGATATCCATCGGTAAAAGAAAAATTCTTAACAACCATACCGAGCACCCTGACAACATTGATGATGATTTTGAAATTCTTCCTGATGGACTCTATCTTCATATCCCGATGAGTCATTGAGAATTTATGACATACTTAGGGCAAAATTCTATAAATACTCGATGGGAGCAGTTCATTTTGCACCCGTGATTTGAAGAGAAAAAGTAGAGAAAAAATAGAGTGATTGAAGAGATTTCAGCAGAGTGACCTCAAATCAATCCAAGCACATAGAAAATAGATCATTCACTAGTTCATAGATCAAACTAAGTACCAAGGGCACTGAAAGAACTCTATCGTTATTTTTCAAGAAAGCCCTAAATTTGAAGAAAGCCCTAGAACTTGAAAAAAAATGGAAACCACTTCAAGAACCACTAAGATCAAGAGTGATAAGAATAATGTGGCTAGGTTAATCAATAACAACACCTGTGTAGAGCCCAAATATAAGATATGCCCAGAGATCGCATCACAACCTGATGTAACTGATGCATTTTCTAAGATTCCACCTAGGGTTTTGTTAATAGAGGATGTAAGGTCTTATATTCACTGTAAGATTGTTGAAATGGGTGATTTGGAGATGGATGAAGCTTACAAGAAGCTTTGTGATGTAGAAGGAAACCTAAAAGATGAACATAAGCATCTGCAATTGAAGGGAATAATCGAATCCCTATATTTCTTGAGGGATTTCAAAACTGACTGGATCAGGTTGGTACTTAGCAGAATGCATGATCAGAAGTTGTGGTTAGATCAACCCAAAAAAATCACTAAGGATGTCTTTCATGCTATCACTGGTTATCCAATAACTGATAAGCCTAAGGCTCACAAGCATCCTTCTAGGCCAGAAGTTGAAAAGCTGACAAAAGATGAATGGGATAACAAAGGTCTCAAGGTTAACACCATCACCAATGAAGAACTGAGATTCAGTGTATGTGTGATTGGTTACAAGATGTTTTAGGAAAGTAGGCTAAATATCATATCATCAAGATCAGTAAGCACGGCTTACAAGATAGTGACCAAGGGAATTCAGATGGATCTATCTAAGATCCTACTAAAGCAACTTGATGAGAACATGAACACAATAAGGTCTGCAAAGACTAACACATGTAAGTTTGGCTCACTTATCATGTGTATATTTTTCTTCTTTCAAGAATACTTTCCTTCAGTAGGAAAAGTGAAATGGGACACTACAAAGCTGGTGACACTACAAATTAGTGAACTAATTAAGCCACTAGGAGATAACTTAGAATCAGTTATGACTGCATACTTCCTTGAATTCAAGGAAAAGATGATGGAAAGAACGATCCCTGGGAAACTGATTGAAAAACATAGGGATGAAATATGTTTTATGGTGGATACAGACTTCACCCACATAAAACCTATTGTACCAAGGACAGCTTGGTTAGCTCCACTTGATTATGAAATCAACATAGAACAAGCAACCAATGCTATTGATGCATTGATCAATAAGCCAATTGAAGACAAACAACCAATATTTTGAACCTATGAAGAGGCCAGATCAAAGATAAAAAGAGGCCTAGAAATCAAAAAGACTGTCAATAAGAAGAATAAAATGGTTAAGAATCTTAAAAAGATTGTATCAGTTAATGAGGAGGAACAAGAAAAAATTGAGGAAACCAATGAATAGGGTACCATCGGTGAAGGGAAAGATGAGAAGAAATCAGATTCTGAGGCAACTGAATGTGATACACCTCCACCTCCTACAAAGAAATAGAGGACAAGGAGTCAAACTATAAAAAATTATACCACACCTCTTAAGAAAGGTCAAGAAAGGACTTATAAGAGGAAGCAGCCAGCAAAGCAAACAAAGGAAGAAACTATGAAGACAACACCTACAAAGAGGAGAAAAAGATTGGTTAGGACAAAAATTGACATAGAAGACACAAAAGATGATGAGCTTGATGTAAGAAAGAAAAATTTCAGAAATCAAACAATTGATGAGGCTGCAAAATCTATTGTTGCATCTGGAACCAAGTTTGATAAGAAAATCAGACAATGGGATACACTTAAGGCGGAAGACCAAAATAAGATACAAGATGCTATAATAAGGGCAATGGTCAAGTACAAATATGTACTAGCTAAATTTGTCAACCAAATACCCAAAGAGCTAGGTAAGAAAATATCTCAGTAGTGGTCATCTGCTCTACAAATAGAAAGAGAAGCAAGGGAGAGGGTACTTGTCACACTTATGCCTCCTGAATCTAATATTGAAAAAATCAAAGAAAGTATGAAGAAGCACTCAAGAAAAATTGTAGACAAGATAAGAGCTTACAAAGTACTAGAGGATAATCTCATAGAGATAGAAACAATGACTGAGACAAAATGGAGACAACTCCTAGTCTGCCTGCAGAGTCAACAAGTTGTGAGGAACAGTTACTGCTCACCAACACACCTCATAGAGAGGAGGAGAAAGACAAGGCAAGTCCTCCAGATATTGCTTTGGACAATGTTGAAGATATGGAAAAAATTGATTTGGACAAGGTAATGGATGATCTTGACATTCAAGACATCACACATTATGACTCTGATAAAGATCCTCACAAAGAAGATGATGTTATATTCATATCACTTAAGGATCAGATCAAGAAACAAAAAATGGAGACCCAATTCAATAAGGACATGGATGTTCCTAATGAAGTATGGCCAGACACTTCAGTCATGGACATAATAGAACTAGACGCTGCAGAGAAAATACAAAATGATGAGGATGTCACTGCTCAAAAAGACCAAACTGACAAGCAGGACACCATTCTAGATACAGCACAAGATAGGACACAAAGAAATATGCTAGTATTAATGAAGGAAATCAATATACTAGAGGGTAATGATGGATCTACTGTAGAAGATACAAGAACACCCAAGGACAAGGGTGATGCATAAGAAAAAGACACCACAGATGGCACAAAGGACACAAGTGCAGTGAAAGTTGCAACTGATGATGAGAAAGATAAGTATACTGATCAAAGTAAAGAAGAAACACAAAAGGTAGAAGAGGACACACAAAAATAAAAGAGTGAAGAAGAAAAGAAAGATGAGCTGGAGAACAAAATAGAAGAAAAATCTATAGAGACACCCAAGGTTGATGGAGAGACATCTTCACAAAATCGACAGATGCACACCGAGCAGAAAACATAAGAAGCATCTTCCACAAAGCCTTCACCAAGCACTTCAAAGAGGAAAAATGAACTAGCAATGGTAGTTGATACATCTTCATCCACACAAGTCTCAAAGAAAAAGAAGAGCAAGCATAATAATCCAGTAACTCTAGATGAAATCATTGAGATTCCAGTTTGTGATCCTAGGACATTGGATCCAACTGAATTGACCAAGTATGCAGGACTTTGTGAGAGAAAGGAAATGAAACACAAACTGAGAAAATCCATAAATGAAGCAAAGGTACTTGAAGTAGCAAGATGAATACTTCAACAAGTTGTACCAAATGTAGATGTTGATCAAACAACCCCAATGCTTGATCAATTAGTGGTTCTCACAGATGCAATCACATCTTGGAACATAGATGCTAAGAAGGTCATGGAAGAAAGACTTGAATAGAAATATGAGTTCAAGCTATAAGAAAAGATAAGCCAAGAAGTGGCATTGAAAAAGTTAAATCTTTTTGAATTGGTCAGCATAATAGATCCAATAATCTCTAAAGTTATAACCTTGATACAAAAATTATGCATGCTTGATCAACTCACTCAGGAGTATACTGACAAGATAGCACAAATACATGTTGATCTTTAAAAAAGTGCACAAAGTCTCATGAATAGTGAAGAGGTAGTAAAATTGCACAATAAGAAACCCAAGCAAGCTCAAAAATTGAGACAAGACATTTAGATTTCAGAGACCAAGTTTAGAGATGAGGTAAATGAGATTCAAGCACAACTCTTACTGATACTCACAATACTGTAGAAACATATGACAGAGGAAAAAGCACTAATTGTCACCCCATAAATGTTTTTCCTGGACATCATTTATGATATGCATGCTAGAATAGAGCTAGAGAATAGGGCACTAGAATTCCTAAAGAAAAATGGGAGAAATTGCTCGAAGACATCAAGAACACCCACACACACATTCTTGACACATTGTAAGTTACACATTTTTGGCATGTTATAAGTTGTACATTTTTTTCATGAGTATCAAAAAAAGTGGGAAGTGATATGATGCAGCAGTGGTTAGCGGAAGCCTCCAAATAGTGAGCAATTTGGTGAGCGTTGAAACTCCTTAACACCCAATGTGCAAGGTCTAGTGTTGTTGTACTTATCACAAGTATCAAATAGGATAAAGGATGTTATCACAACCTTACAAGACAATGGAACCTAATCACTAGGTCTGTCTAAGTCCCAACACCAAAGATCAACAAGTTATTAAGTGGTATGATCAACAAGTTGCCATGAGGTCACTACAAGGACAAGGTTACTTAGACCCCAAGAAGTGAGTACCAAGACCAAGGGTGGCTAATGGAAAAGGTCCTGGCCTATTTTAGATCCCATTTCATTAGTTCCAATGGTTCTTTCACCATTGAACAATCTACACAAGACTATGCTGCTGTACAAGCCTAGAAATCTGCTTGTAGCCCTTCCTAGGAGGAAAATTGGGCATAAAAAAAAATACTCCCAAATGAGGGGATAGTTTGGTCAGAGATTATAATGTCTTTTTGGGACTTACAAAACATTTTTTAACACCAAGGGGTGGAATGGAGTGATGGTTTCTGCTGTTGCAACATTTGGACCAGACCAAGAGGCCTAATTAGGGCTCTAGTTGCACTATAGGTACCCTTTCTCCTATGCCAAAGCACAAATTAATAGTGGGGGAATGTGAGGGCATGTAAAATAACTCCAAATCCATGTTTTCAGCCTTTGGTGAATCTCCAACCGAGTTTTATGACTGCTGTCCTAATTCGCTGTGTGGTGCATGTATGGTGCCATACACCTAGGGCATGGTGGCATCTCCAACTCCCTGCAACTGCACTCTC
>MU219850.1:50845-73872 GCA_018584345.1 Thuja plicata | reverse complement strand
AATGAGATCCAAAGACTAACCCTTATCCTAAGCATGACTAGAGGCCTCTAAAGACCTTAGTGTGAAATCCTAGACTTCATAGGAATGCTTTTTGAATCAGGAGTAGGAGTAGGTGCTCCTGCACCATGATATGTACATACAATTCAGATAGTATAAAGGGGAAATGTAAAGTCAAACAATTGAAAGAGCAAAGAATAGGGAATGTATAGTACAGAGGCAAGTATACATGTACATAAAATTATACTATACTAATTCATATAGTTAGGGGGAGTTATATAAATGACAAGGATATAGACATGGTGTACATACTAAACACTTTAGTATTATGCATATATCAGTTTTTGACACTAATGTCAAAGGGGGAGATTGGAGGCATAATATTTTGCCACTAGTATATACAAAGGAAAAACATGATCTACACCATCGGTTTACACTATACTGAAAGACAGGGCACAACACTACCCCACGCCAAGGTTATCCAATATTGCCAAGTTCAAAGAATCTTGGCAAATACTATTCATTATTACCTGATGAAAAAAATGATAAAGGAACCTGACGAGTAACAATAGTGCAACCCGATGGAACAACAAAGAGAAGAACCTGATAGATGAAGGGAACTTGATGATCAGTTCAACAAAGGAACACTGACATACTTTTAGTTCAACCTGATGACCAAGAACCGACAGTCAGTTACATCCCACAAAATGTGGATCTAATTTTCCATGTCAAATAAAACACTAAAGTTGTTTATTTAGCTTCTTGATTTGTTTTAAAACCATTATGTGCGGAGGAAGAAATGTAATTATTATTGTTTTAATTATTTTAACTGATTTAAAACATGAAAACTAAAGATCAAGGTCAATTTGTAAACCTTGGATCTAGAGTTAACATTGTAATATGTGATTCTAGAATAGGGAAAATATGTGTATAAATAGATGCTCAATCTATTTTGAACATGTTGTTCGATGAGGATTGTAGCCACGTAGAGCATCTAAGGATTAGATGAGAGAATTCATGCAGAAGGATAGAAAAGGATCAAATCAATTTGAAGAACAAGAACATAGGCTACCGACGAGAAGAGAAAAGGTATTAATCAATCACTATAGGTGATATTTATATTATGATAACTTTAATGGATCTGTGATAAGAAATTATAGATTGCATACAGTCAAGTCAAATAAATTATACTCATTCTAAAAAGTGTAGTACACTTAAGAAATCCTTTCAAGAAAGGTGGACCTAACTATCCTATTCTAAATCTCTTAACCGAGTGCACACTTAAATCAATGCTACTAAATCTCTTAATAGAGCAGATCTTAATAGGTCTCCACTTTAATACTCCTAACAGGTAGATCACCAAAAGTGATCAATTGTAAGCCTTTACCAGCTCCTTTCCATTCTGTGGATAGTGAAGTTTTGTGGGTGTCATCCCCACCACAGTTTTTACTTCCTAATAGGAGTTTTTGGCAATATCATATCTTGTGTTATGTGTTTATTACTTTCACGAATGTTTCTACGAATTTTGCAAATAATTAAATATTATGAATTAATATTACATGCATAAGAAGAACAATAGAAATGGTTGGTAATATAGTAAAGAATGATTGCTATTGATTAAATGTGAAAAGAGTTAAAAGTTTTAGAGGTACTGATTCACCCCTCCCCTCATAGTGCTACTTCCCATTAATCCCAACAAAAACATGTTGGACAAATTGAAGATGATTTAATCAGAAACCAAGAAATAGATAATATGATTCCTATCATATCAGTCCAAGAAAGGGATAGAATATACAAGGAACTAAAATATATACTAAGGACCAAGGTGAGATTATTGAAAATCATGACAAGGAAATATGATTAATTCATTGAGGAAACTCAGAAGGCACTCAAGAAGATACTGATGAGTACTACTTCTAGAAAGCCCTCCCCTCCTAAGACCACATCGCCCAAATAGTTCATAATGCATGAGAGATCTAAGGCAACAGAGACATCTACTGAGAAGAGCCAAGAAAATCCATCACTAGATTTCTATGTTTCTGGTGTAGCAGTAACTCTTCACACCTCTCAAGATTAGAAGGACCCTTTTTCAGGGAATATGGATACTTCTGTGGCAGATGAGGCAGAATAGAAGAAGGATGAGGAACAAAAAATGGAAGAGGAATAGAATAAGGAAGAAGAGAAGAAGGAATAATAAGAGAAGAAAAATAAGAAAGAGGATGAAAAGAAAGAGGTAAACACATCATCCATTTCAATGTTGGCAAGCAGTTATGTAAATGTTGACAGCATGGATGAAGTAGAGCTAGTAAAACTGGCATTTACTACTTTGAACAAAGCAAAGGAAAGGTCAAAAAAAAAAGGAGACAAGAAGGAAAAAGTAATCACAAGAGAAATTGATACTGTAAGAAAATTTCTTCCAACATCTATTGTTTTCTAGTATATAGATGACATTGAGAATTTGAGAATCACACTTGATGAATTTGATGGGCACTATGAGAACCTACTAAAGATAGAAGAAAAAAAGGTAGAGAATACCTACTCAGAGAAGAAGATAATAACATTCTAAAAATCTATAACATGGGATTTAGGCATAGTAAAGACTTGCTTGACAAATGCAAGAAGCTACATTGGACATGAGAGAAAATTGTTTAGTTATTACATGAATTCAATAAGGCATATCCACAATGTAGAAGACATTATTTCCAAAGAGAGGGCAACTCTAAATAGTATGATGGATGGTTGTGAAACATCTTCACAATCCAAAATAGAGCTAGACAAAGAATTCACAATGATTTTGGCTAAAGTCAGTGTACTAGATAATCAGAAAGGGAGAGTATTGACAAGGTTCAATTTGCTGAAAAGTTTTATCACTCCTAAGTTATCAATACTTGAGGTTAATCTCTCAGACTTGGAGAAAGTTATAGACTCACTGGATAAATATTTTCCCATGGACTTGAAAGAAGATGAGACCACGTCATCTACATTGAATGGCTTAATTCACATTAGCCAAATTTTGTTCAAGACATGGACTGCAAACGTGAAGATCTTGGAAGATTCCCTCAAGGATATTTTGAGACTAGTGAGAAAGAATTAAACCTTTTGTTATATATGCACCTTTGGCATTGTTTTCAAAGGGGGAGAAGAGAAGAAAAAATTAATAGATATTATATAGAGAAGAAAAGAAAAGATAAAAGAAAAAGAAAGATTATAGAGGAGACAGATTAGTTGGAACACTTATTCTTTCTTTTTACAAGTGTTGTCATCAATTCCAAAGGGAGATATTGTTGGAAAGTAATCAATTTTGTGCAAATATGATTTACTTTTTGGTTGTCATTTATGGAAACACATATGGGCTTCAGACCGATTCCAGAAAAGAAGAGTTTTGGTGATTCAGAAATTGACCTAGTGTAGAAGCAGAGATACATAAGTGTTTTGGATGTCAGAGATCAAGATCGATGATTTAGGGAAAGTGAGCTTAGAGGAAGACAGTATGGGGTATGTATGACCTCCACCTAAGATTTTTTTTTTTTTGGTTGATTCTACGGTGAGTTAGGCAGAATTGAAGACAGACAGACTGCACCAAAACAACGAAACATAGCAATTTGACAGTAGTGAAGATTGAGGGAGTATGGCTTGGACTCCAGACAATCAAAGTTTTATTTTGGTTGTTGATAACCTCCACATTGACTATGCAATAGTGTCGACTATGCATTTAATGTTTACTATATTAAATGTATTTTGTATTGAAGATCCACTTAGTAATATTTGTAATATTCATACTAAGAGATGACTTTGTAAAGTTGTGAGATATATATGTAAGATATTTTTGATAAATATTGTGATTGAGTAGCAAGAGTTTTTGTTGGATAGTTGGATGAGTTGTTGAGAAAATAGTAGAGTAGAGAATGGAAGAGATCAATGAAGAACTATAAAGGAACTATCTAAGCACCAATGTTTCTTATTTTTGTTCATGACTGAGAACACTTTGTAACCTGAATTATATTGATAAGTAGGAGATGAATCCTGATAGCAATATCACAATCTGAATTATATTGTAAGAGTTGTAGGCTCAGTTGGCCCCTAACAGGGACTTGTGAACCTTTAATAGGTTTGTTATTCCTCTAACAAGGAAATGTACTATGTAATATTCAGCTCCTAACAGGGCTAGGTATCCTTACAGTGACATTATACTTTAGTGCATGCTTGTGGGTACCATCCCCACTGGGGTTTTCCCTTGGCCAAGGTTTCCTCGAAAAAAAAAATGGTGTTATGAGTATTCTGTCATTTGCTTATGTTCTTTTCTTTACAAAAAATTTATGGTTAATATTTAAATGGTTGAAGAATTTAATAAAGTACTATAATACTGATTCACCCCCCTCTCAGTATTATCAAATCCTAAATAATTTATCTGCACAATGAAATTTAAGTATTTCTAACTAAAAATTAGTTATGGTCAAAACTATGGTCTAGCTATATTCATTCGAGCTAACTTTCATATGTGTATCAACTTTTCTAATTGGCAGTGTCTATGGAATTGATATTTTAAACAACTTTGGGTTGAATTACCCAAAAAATTAAATTATTTTAGAAAACCAATGTTTCAACAACTCTCACTCCTTTTATTGATATTTTTTAAATATAAAAAATACCATTTTGAAGATCTATAAGTAAACTTTAATAAAAATAAAACTTTTTAATGTTTTAATTACTTTTTATATTTTATAAATTTAGTATTTATTTAAAGAAGTCATCAACACAAAATTACATGGTTGATTATATTGTCCTGGAAAAATAATAAAATTTATTTTAAAAAATTATAAAAAATATGACCGAGTAGAGGAAAGAAACTAGATCAAGAGAATATGATTTATTTCTATTTTGGTTGAATAGTTAAGATAAATGATGACGCCGAATGAAAACTGATATATTTTAGTACATGTGAATTATTAATTTTATATTTAAATATATATTTATAAAAATAGTAAAAACTGATAACCATGTACTAAAGTTTCAAGTTATCTATACACACAAAAAAATTGAATAAAAAAGGAAAAAACTAATATATAAAGGTTGGCGGGAGATGTAAGTTCGGTTTCAACATTTTATCAACAACTAAATTTTAGTTTTTATTTTATTAAAAACTATATTTTTATAATTTTTAATTTTTCTAGATAAATTACAAACAAAAAATAATTAAACATTACATTAGTTTACATCATTTAAAAATTCTCAACATATATCCCACTTTTTAGTAATTGAATTTAAAAACTTGAATCAATGTTGACTATTTCCTTTATAAAAGTGTGACACAACTTTGTACTTTTACTTGGAGGAGGAATTTTATGGATTGGAGGGTTTGCAGAGGAGTTGTTGTCTCATTCATGAAATTCACACCACAATGTGGGCACATTTGATGACTTTGATTGTAACCGTTGGTCTGTTAATTATGTAGCAATCATATGGAATTATAGTTTTGTGATTTTGTGGTCCAGTTCATTGTTTGCAATAGCCTATGAAGTGTTGGAAAGTGTAATTACTTTAATGTAGGATGTAACATGCAAAGAATGATTTACTTTGTGTGAAAATCTCACTGTGAGGAAAATATATATAAAGGGTTTTCTTTTGATTTTTGCCCACAAATCTTACCAACAATTACTAGTGTTGGCTGAAAATGTAACCTTGAAATCAACAGGAATATCTTGGGCCAGCAAAATTTTCTTACTAGTTAGCTATTTTTATTAAAAAGTATGTTATTTGATAAAAAGTGTTGGTGCATTTGGCTTATGTATATAAGTGTGCTAATAGATAAGAAATTATTTGATTAGTTCATGTGTAGTAAATTATGGTATATTGTATATTATGATGGATTGTAGAAAACAAATATTATGCTTAGATATATATTGCTTATTTTGAATAAAGATGATCTCTCTAATCCTTGTTGTATGAATTACACAAGAGAATAAATAAGAAAAATAGGGAGAAATGAGAGATCAACCTTTCTTATTATCACAACAAATTCATATATAATGGATCTACAACATGTAGTAGTACATGACAGGCATACAAGCCTGATTACAATGAGAAATGCTTAAAATTGTTAGCTACAACTACAACAAGATAATATTATGAAAATATCTTCCCCTTTAGGAACAAATAATTAGTCTTATAAAGGCTGCGAAAACATCAGGTTGGACTACAAAGATCAAATTTCCCAATAAGAAAGAAAATGTGTTACAAAGAATCTAGGTCAAGACCCAAATCATTAGGATCAAATTCCAATGAATGAAATATTAGATGTGATCCCTCAATTAGGTCAACCAAAAATGCAACATCATCAATAATTTAATTTTAAGCTTCACTGATCGAGAAAATCATCATGAGATGAAAAGAAATGAAATTGGCTAGAAATATGAAGAACATGACAGTCTCGCCAAGAATAAGAAATATCTTAAGCGCAAAGTAACCAAATGATATAAAAAGTTAGGAAAATGTCTAGTATGACTCTAAGAACACATTGCAACCTGATTGCAAGCTCAAAGAACACATACAAAACAATCATAGAAAGAAAAGCTAAGACTAGTCTAATAGGAATATAGGAAAGCAAATGTTTTTGGTTGATGCACAATTTCCAAGATCCCAAGATGCTCTTGCATCATATACCCAGTGTTGTTTGAAAATTGAGCCTCGCACTTTGCTAGGGCCAAAGAAGAACCAAAATGGTCAACCCCAGCTTGATAAATACATGAAAAATCTTCTTTAGATATGTTCTTCCATTTGAGAAGATACTCCATATACTGCTTACCTCTTGTACTTCTACCAACTCTTCTATCCAAAAGCTTCTCTATCACATTCATCTTCTTTTTAAAATTTTGTTGTTCCACATATCATACATCACTACTATTGAAATATGATTCATGATACTCATAAAAATCTGCAGCATTGAATATAGGTGATATATGCACATATTTTGGTAACTCTACTTCATATGCATTTTATAAATCAAATCTCCTCAAGATCTTACAATGTCTAAATTTCTTCATCTTCTACTTGTTGTAAGTACAAATAGGAAATCTACCCTTTTGTAGGTAAACCATAACTTTATCTCTTACCTGAAATTCCTTATGCCTTAATTTTATGTCTACTCTCCTTTTATAGGTTTGAATCATCTTCTCTAAATGTTGTCTTACTCCATCATACAATGACTTCATAAACTAATAAAATTCTTGTCCTTCAACACTCTTCTTGACATCATCAATGATATACCTCAATTCTACTACTCTGTTTGGATTAAAAATAGTAAGTGCATTAAATGGTATCTTCTATGTACTTCTAGTTATTGAATTGTTATAAGAAAACTCTAATCGAGGAAAAACTAAATACTGGTTTCTTGGCTTATATCTCCAGCTAAACATCTCAAAATATTCCCTAAACTCTTATTCACAACCTCAGTTTGTCCATTTTTTTGTGGGTGAGAAGTAGAACTGTACTTCAAATTAGCATTCATTTTATTCCAAAGCGTTCTCAAAAAATAACCAACAAACCTACTATCCTTGTCTAAAATAATGCTTTTATGTAATCCACGTAATTTTAGAATCTCCTTCAAAAATAGATCAGCTACATGCACTGCATCTATAGTATTCTTACAAGGAATGAAATGTGCCATCTTAGAAAATTTGTCTACAACCATAAAAATTGAATCATAGCCACTTTGTGTATTTATAAAACCAAGTACAAAATCCATGCTAATACCTTCCCCAAGTCTAATCGGTACTATCAAAGTTGTATATAATCTCACATTCTAATTACTACCTTTTTCAAATTGACATACTAAATAAGAATTTGAACAAAATTTTGCAAATCCTTTAGAACTTGCAGCCAAAAGTAATTCTCATTTACCAAGGCTATAGTCTTATCAATGCTAAAATACCCTTCTAATCCTCCATTATGTTTCTCCATAGTAAGATTATCTCATGTAGAAATTTGAGGTATAAACAATTGAATTCCTTTGAGAAATATTCCATCTTGAATAAAAAAATCTAACCACTTACTTCTATCTGCAATGATAGGTTCTTTACAAACTTTTCAAGCTTCAATGAATTCTAGATTTTCCTCATACAATGTTTTCAACTCCTCAAATCCCAATACTCCAATCTCCATTTCAATCAACAAATCTCTTCTCCTGCTCAAGGCATAAAAAAATTTATTTGATACGTTAGTCTTATGTTTTAGTACAAATGTATAACTCTGTATTAAATCAAACCTTCTCACATGTCTTTGATTTAACATACCTTTCCTACTCAAATACTTCAATGCTTGTTGATCACTATGTAGTAAAAACTACCTATGTAGTAAATAATTTCACCATTTCTTCAATGGTTGAATTATGGAATAAAAATATTGATCATACATTGAATACCTTCTTTTAGCATCATTCAACTTCTCACTAAAATATGCAATAGGTCTCCCTTCTTGACTCAAGAAAGCTCCAATTGCATTTCCACTAGCATCACAGACCACTTGAAATACCTTATTGCAATCAGGTAAAGCTAACATTGATTGGTCTGTCACCTTCCACTTTATCAATTTAGAACTCCTTTGTGCACCATGTTTCCACTTGAATTGCTTCGGATCTCCTCTCATATTTTCAATCACCAATCCACATATTGAACTAATGTTTCTGATGAACTTCCAGTCAAAAATAGCCAACATATGAAATGATCTTACCTCTCCAAAATTCTTTGGTGTAGGCCATACAACAATGGCTTTCACTTTCTCAGGATCCATCTTAAATCCTTTAGTATATATTACAAATCCAAAATATACTAACTCTTCTTTCATGAAATTACACTTTTTAATGTTTATTAGAGACTTCTCATCCCTTAAATTCTATAATAATTGTCTAACATGCATCAAATTATCCTCTTTAGTATAACTAAAAATCAAGATATAATCCAAATACAGAATGAAAAACTTACCTAATAATTTCTTCAAAACTTCTTTCATTAACTTCATGAAAGAACTAGGTGCATTAGACAATCCCAAAGGTATTACCAACCATTCGTACAATCCTTCATTTGTCTTGAATGTAGTCTTCTACTCATCACCTTCTCTGATTCTAATATGATGATATACATTCTTAACTTCTATCTTGGTTAAATATCTATCTCCACTCAAACAATCCATCAAATAATCTATGCTCAGAAAAGGAAACCGATACTTAATTGAGATCTAGTTGATGGCTCTATTGTTGGTACACATCCTCCATGGTCTATCATACTTATATGATAACACTGTAGAAATTGCACACGGACTCAGACTTTCTCTGATCAATCCTCTCTACAACAAATCTTGTACTTACCTATTGAGTTCTTTGTTCTCTATTGGTGTCATCCTATATGCTTCCTTGTTAGGAAAACTAGCCCCAGGTATCAAATCCATACAATCAATAATACTCCTCATAGGTGCTAATCCATCAGGGACATTATCTAATATAATGTCTGTATAGTCATTCAAAAATCCAATGATTTCTTTAGGATTTTCTTTTGTTGAGATGTCCTTAGGCTTCTAGGGTACTATAGAACAACACACACTATTATACCTCATTCCATCCACTAAACATATCCAGGCATTGGTATTGTTAGCACTTTTTCTTGCAACACTTACTTAATGATGATAGTATACCTCATATACTTGAATGAAATCTCTTTTAGGCAAGAGAAAGGCTAATTGCTAAGGATTGGATAATATCCTTCTTCATTTTTGAGCTCCATAGACTCAGGCATGTATTACCTTTTAAAGATTACTGATACTTCAGCCTATATATTTGGTGGATTATTTCATTCACTGATTATGTACCTAAAACCTCACTATAACAACTTATAGAATACTTTAGAGATTGCAATGATTAATTTCAAACAGAGTATTATAAGCCAGGCTATGGTTTTAACAACATGAACCAATGAGACAAGGATTTGCATCCTTCTTCCTTTTGTTTTTAGGAGGGATAACCTAATGATTCACTCTTCAAGGAATCACTAAAATGGACACTGTCCTACTGACATGAGTCCCTAATGAGTTCATTTTGTTTTTTCTTAGTAACAGAAGTATTTTGATTGAAATAATTTTGAATATTTTTAAAAACTTGGATGATGACAGATTATCAGACTAAGACCTAGATTAGTGCCTATCCTTTGGGTTACAGAGTCAATAAGCCCAAGTCTCATAGAAAAAAATACTGTAAGATGCCTTACAACCTACATGCAATTTAGATAAACTGCCTTACAAATTATCTAGTTACCTCTAAAATACTGTATCAAATCTTTAAATATTGATATGCTTCCTAAAACCACTCACAAAACTTAGTTCTTTACATGAAAGAAACTTGTAAGTATTTAAATAGTTACCTTGTGACCAAAATGCTTCTGACTGCCTTACAACCTTAAGCATAAAAAAGCATACATAGGAAATAAAGAGACAACAATAGATAAGAGTAAAATTACACCATATTTTATTGATGTGATCCTTCTTTCATAAATGAAAAAGCTTTGAAGCTTGAAAACACAGACACAAATTTAGAAAGTCTGAGTTTACAATATATTTCATCTCTCTTTTTTTTATTACAACCTTTTGACTTTTTATAGGTCTTTAACCATCTTGGAATCCTTTTCAAAAGGATGCTACAAGCTTTAGATGGTCTCAAAAAACCTAACCCTAAAACTATAGAAAAGACAAAAGAGGAGAAAGGAGAAGCGGTGGAAAGACAAAGTCAAAAGATGAAATCTAATACTCTTTGTTCTTCTCTTTATCTGGAACCTTCACCTTGACAATATTCATGGTAGCTGGTATCATTTATGTTGAACTTGGGTGACCATCTTTACATGCTCACCTACTTTTCTCTTAGTAATAACTGACATTCTTCATACTCAACAGTGAGGTGGCAAATGCTCACCTTTATTTGTCATCCAGGATTTCTTCCTACACCGCAGGTTTCTTTTCCTTGGGCCTAGTGATCAGTTCCCATGTTGTCACTTCATCATTGGTTGGCCACTTGAAGTCTTTGGTGGCTTGTACTTGTGGATTTTTCCTCTCCCATCTAACATCAGTGATATTCTTGACATCCAATATAAATATACTCATGTCAGTTTCTGCCTTGGAAGCCTCATCTAAAATATTATTAAAACCATCAATGTCCACATTTGATCCTATAATAAATGCCTCATTTTTAGGCATCTTGTTGTCAAACTCATTCCTCCAGGCATCTAAAGCCTTTACCTGATCATATTCTCCTCTTAGGGAGGGAACAAATTTATTAAAATATGCAGCAAAGAGGCTTAATTTCACCTCTATTTGATTCAACTTGCCCTTGAAGAATGAGAGAGCAATATTAACCTTTTTGATCTCATCTTCCACCTCTGTTACTATCTCTGGCAAGTCTAATCTCAGGGATTGCAAAGATGTGAGCTTTTCAAACAATTGCATTCTGGTAGACCATTTGGTAAAATAGGGGTTTAATATGGCAAGATACCCCATGACCTCAACATGCAAAGTTGGCAATTTGTTATAGGCATTAAGGATAACATTAGTCTTATCCTTCAAGACTTCAACCCTATGTAGTAGAATGCCCCTTAATGCATTCAAGGCTATTTCATTCTTCTTTTGACCTATATGCCCCTTCTCAACCACCTCTTCTGATTTTGACTTGTCTTCAATTTGCAAAGGTTGTGGTTGCACAGGCACATACATCACCTCAGGCTTCTCCTCTAATTCCTTCATTAGTTTCTTAATTACCTGATCTTGCTAGTGCATCTGGATATGGCACAATTCTTGGTCTTTAGCTAATGCACTGGTCTCCTCTATCAGGATGTTATACTTGTTAAACAACTATTTTGTCTTGTCCTCATTCAAGTGTGCCCAATGTGTCATGATCTGGGATATTTCCAAATCCGTTGTATTCTGTATAGACTAGACCATTTGATTGCCTACCATATTTTATTGAATATTTACTAGCTAAGGCTTCTGGTCCTTAGGGAAAAGGTTCCACATTGCAAAGGCTTGAGATTTTGGGCTATACCCAAATCCTTTAATCATATCCCCTACTTGCATTTCACTTGACATTTTCAAATCTGGCTGCTTTTGTATTTGCTCAATTATGAATGCAAAAGCCAAATCCCAACCCTCAGCAAGCAATATGCCACTATCCAATACTATTTTTTTGGCTTCATCAAGGGAGATGTCCTCACTATCTGGGTCATATGATTGTAGGGCCACTAGGGCCTCATGTGTTACTATCTCCTCCCCATCAATAGTTAACTGATCTCTAATTTGCTCCTTTTTATGCCACCTTAGGAAGTCTTTAAACTCCTTAGTCTTAATGAAATTATCATCATTTAGAAATTGTTGTTGATGTAACAACCTTTCATCAAAACCAACCTAAAGGGGCAATTCAACATTCTCTTCCATATCAGGTTTCTTTTTCTTTCCCTCCCTAATCAACTTTCTCAGGTTATGATCATATAACCTATTCCCAGGCACTAGGGCACTTGCTTTATCTTTTTTATTTTCTTGCCTTTCAACTGCAGGCTGGCCTATTTACACCTTTTTCCTTTTAGCTAAAGGATCCTCTACATCATCAGGTTGTGTGGCCTTTGTTAAGTCAACAATATGGCCTTCAGCTCCTTGCAACTGTGGTATCTGAGCAACATCCTGCTGAGGATGAACATATCTAGTACGGCGAGCATAGTCATTGTCACTACTACTATTATACTTAGATTCTAAATGGTTTGGCCCCTGAGCACCCTTCTTATCAAGAACAGTTTCTAATTGTTCAGTAAGAACATAAAAGTTATCAATCATGGCTTTTATTTTGTCAAAATATGGCAAGTCAGGGTAAAAACCTCCAAAAGCCAACCCATTTATTTCAATTTGTCTTTCAAGGTTCAACAACTCCTAAATCCTTGTTCTCCTTGTCTTGATGTCATCTTCATCAAGAGTAGTCCTTGTTGCATCTTCATTAATACATTCACAATAAACATTTTTATTGGGAATTGTAGGAGTATATAATTTCCTGACTCTTGCCATGAAACCTTCAGGATCAATGTATCTATATGAGGCTGTCCCCATTCTGCAAATTTCCAACCACTGGCTAACTACATCAATGGCACCTTTTCCAATAGTAAAATCTGAAATTCTAAACTATCTAGGGGTTATGGTCCCCTTTCTGTGTGATGCAAAGTGCTCATTGTTGGTTAACAACAACTGCCAAACAAATTCCATTGCAACAACTCTTGCAGGCACATGGTAAGGCAAGACATGAGGTGGATGTATACATCCATATACCCTTATTATGGTATAGTTCTCCTCTAAAAATAAATCTCCCCAATTATGGTCTCCCTCCCATTTATCCGAGTAATCACAAGGCCTTAACAGTTGCATAACCTTAATAGGGACCCTTATCCTGCTGATGCCCAGGCTCTGCACTATTGGGTAGACAATCCAATTCTGAAATGCACATTAATTGCAATCCCTAGATGTATAATTCCAAATATTTATCCAGAAATGGATATGATTAGGTCCATCTTGATAAAACCTCTGATGGGTCAAATTAATCACATCCATGATTACAAACTTGGGCTCCTTCTCCTTACGATCCTTCATATTCTTTTGAGTGGCTATGAATCCCTCATGCATCTTGTCAATGATATACTGTATATAATCATAGCTAGTGATAGAATGCACCTCCTACAAATCTAGCACCATCATCAATATCCTGGCATTGATCTTATCTGCTTCCCCATCTATCCCTAGCACTCTACATTGGGCATAGGCAATGTACTTAATGTAAAAGTGCAAGTCCTTGAGTTAGTAAGGGCTTGTCCCAGATATAGGACCGAGATGTTTTCTTACTTCCTTGAACATGTGCTTCTGTAATGTTGCCCTATCAATACCAAGCTTCAAATTGTACCTTGATTCATGCTTAGTGATATCAATTTTAGTGGACATAGTGCTATACAAACAAAAAGCTTGCATGAATGAATTTATGTTTAGAATGAGCAGGGCAGTGCCATCATCCCTCCTAATTGTCTTAAATAAGACATCATAATGACTGGCAAGGCCTAAGAATAAATCTACATCTATGTAGACATTACGAACTATCAGTTAGCTAAACTATAGGCCCAAGGGTTTGATACTGGGATAGGTTTATCAGAATTCTTTAAAAAGTAGTTAAAAAGGGAGAAACTTTTTGTCCCTAGAGTATCAGCATCTCTGATATTGAAAAAGTCATCTTTAAGCAAATTAACATCTACCCTCCTGTTCTGAGTTGAACCTAGCAGTAATTTGAGGAATTCATCTGAGAAATTATGTTTCCCCTTGGACTCTTCGTCTGCATCCTGACTTCTCCCACTGGTAGAAGCCACACTGACTTCTCTGCTCATGTTTGTTGTGTTTGAATCCCTTCTTCTTTACCGATATTGAAACAAATCTACTTCCCAAACTCACCTTACTCCTCTATGCACAACTCTTGGAAAATCAAAAGCCTGCTGATCAACTAAATATTTTGGAACTTCGCTAGCTTCTTCTCTCTTCTCAGAATAACTAACACTTCTTAGCTCTGAAATTCTGAAAGCAAGGTAAGTTAAAAATGAATCCTTGATCAACTCTTTATGGTAATTTTTCAAAGTACATAGCTCATCAATTTAAAAATCATCAATTCATGTCTTCAATTCAGCATGCTGTGAATTAATTGAAAACCTCGCCATAGCTCTTGAGTGTGATAGGAAATAAAATTCATATATGTGCAAAAATTTATAAAATTTGAATTTAATGACATGTTTCACTACGATTGGTTCTTTGTCTTACATCTCAGCTACCCTTTTTTGCATAGTAATCAATATCCAAGCTTGTCATTGGACGCTGAATGATTTATGTCGTTATGTCAGACACTGCCACCTTTTCTTATGATTTCATATCAAGTGACTACGCGACTGTGTATGATCTCCTTGTCATTGACCCAAGTCTTTAACCTCTTATTCTACTGGAGACTTAGCGACAATGCATATTTCCCCATCCTAGTTAACTACAGTTTACTTCTGGCGATCACGCGATTGTGTAAATCAAAGTCACTGGAAGAAAATTTTAACTCATGTTTTATTTGGAGACTGCACGACTAACCATTACTCTTAACTTTCACGCTTATCTCCATTTCAATGAATGCTTTCTTTTCTTTACAAGACCATGCTACTACCTTTAGTCGCCTAATTGATGAATATCAATGTTAAGTGACTTACCCTTCAGAGACAATGCGACAAGTCCTTTACCCTTTGGTTCATCTTGCGACCACATGACATACCCTTATCTCTAAGTCACGAATACCTTTTCCTTTGGAACCTTTTATTTGGAGACTTTGCAACCACCGTAGGATCTCTGAATCATTGCATCTAATGGCCTCCATTAAATCACTGAGTAATATATCATAGCTTCAAATTTTCTGGAGACTACACGACAACAAAGGCCTTTATACTTAGTCTCTTAGTCGCTGGATAGTCTTTTTCCATTTGGAGACCATGCGAAAAGCTTATTTAGTCAACTCGCCTTTGGACACGTGTCTCATTTATTACTCATCTCTGCATTGCTGAATGGAAAGGTGACTTAGCATCTCAATCTGGTGACAACCCAATTTCATTTCAAACTGCACACGGTTAGTCATGAAGTGTTAGTCTTTTCCACTTAATCACCACTCTTTCTGGAGACTACGCGACTGACCGTGTACTGCTTACTTAACTATGGGCCAATCTAGCAATTACACGACATGAATAAATTGCCAAGTCTCATGATTTACGAACTGTTAACAACTGATCTTTTCTCGCAACACCGCAACTTATCTATGGGCCCCATCACATATTGCTAACCCATTTTCTCATTTAGAGACTACACGACTGAAGGGCTCCACCAAGTTTCCAAAAGAAAAAGGAATATTCAAAATCCTTTGGAGACATCCTAACATAAAGTAATCACCAAGTCTCTAGGAACAAAGGAATATGCCATCTGGATCACGCGACTAGTCGACCAAGCATTTTAAGACATGACTTAAGTGAACTAAAAAAGGTAATGCCAAAATAGAAGTAAGATAAACATTTAAGGGTTTTTCTGAGTTTTGCCTAATAAACATGACCTAGGGTTTCGAGGCTTTGCAAATTTTTAAATGGGTTGTGACCTGAAAACCAGAAGATTTCAACAGAGAGAAGACAAACAAAACTAAGAGACTTGTGCTTTTAGGCACAAAGCAAGCATGAGGACCACAAATAAGTGGAAAAGAGAAAAAAAATAGGAATACTACCAATAGTGGCTCTAATGAGTGATTGACTAAACACAGTTTATGGCAAAGAACCACATAAACTCTGGTTGCAGACCACACCAAAAAATGGAGCAGAATAGAAAAAATAGAAAGGGAAATATTCATAGAACTTACAAACTAAGAAAGGAAAGATTTATATATAATACATATTTACTTGTGCACTGCTTTGAATTTTACTCAAAGAAAGGCTTCAAAAATTGCCCATGCACAGGCAACTCAAAACTTTCTCCCTCCATATTTTTCAATAGATATGAGTCTTTGCCAAAATTGTCTAAAATAATATAAGGCCCTAGCCACAAAGAATCAAATTTTTTGTGCTTACTTTTGTCCTCTGCCCTTGCATTCCATTGGAGAACTAAGTCACCAGCCTGAAACTTTCTATCAGTAAGCCTTTTGTCAAAAAGATACTTCATTTTTTTTCTATAACTTTATGTTCTCTCTCTGACTATCTCTCCTTGTTTCATCTAATTCTATCAACTGTATCATCCTGTCTTGCATCTTGTCAGAGACATCTAAATGTTCTTCTTGTATGAATTGGAAAATAGGTAATAGATTGTTAATTGGCAATATTTCTTGTAAACCATATACTAACTCAAAAGGAGTTTTATCAGTTGCCTTTTTGAGTGTTATCCTATCAGCCCAAAGAGCTAGTTTCAATTTTGTGTGCCATGTTCTCTTATTTTGTTCCAGAGTCCTCTTAAGTATCCCCAATATGCTTTTATTGATAGACTTAGCTTTTCCATTTGCCTGTGGTTGATATGGGGATGGGTATGATATTATAATCCCATACCTTTTACAGAAAATTGTCATTTCTTCTGATCTAAAACTCATAGCATTATCCATCACTAATTTACTAGGCACACAAAACCTGGTTAAAATATTATCCATGAGAAACTCAGTAACCACCTTGTTTTTTTCTCTCCTTGTAGGGATAGCTTCAATCCATTTAGTAAAGTAATCAGTGGCAACCAATATCCAACTATGCCCTGCACTAGACTTCTCCTGAAATTCACCAATAAAGTCAATCCCCCACATAAAAAAAGGAGCCTCAGTACTCACTAGATTCAGCAACAGAGCACCGACAAATTTGAATTTATTGGAAAACCTCTGACATGGTTCACATTTCTTGACATCTGTATAAGTATCTTTGAACAAAGTAGGCCAATAATACCCTGATCTCAAAACCTTATAGGTGGTGGTTTTAGCAGAAAAGTGACCCCCACATTCCCCTTCATGCATCTCAGTCGGAACCTTCTCAACTTGGTATTTGTCAAGGCAAAATAATAGTACAACATTCTTATCTTTCCAAAAAAAATCACCTTGGATCAGAATATGCCTTTGAGTTTGCAATTTCAGACTCCTCTTCTGATTTTTAGACAAATGATCAGGACACTTAGCATATTTGAGAAAGAAAACAATATCTCTATAATATGGTTGCCTTTCTATACTAGTAATGGCTTGGTCATGTGTTCCTCTCTAGTTTAGCTGTACTAAATCCAGGTTTTCCTCTATCATAAGCTTTTCCAAACCCTGTCCTCTTATTAATTTGGTAATATTGATTTCAAGATTAAATTCTTGAATTCTTGTAATCCACTTGTACCTCTTACCAGTTACTTCTGACTATGTAAGGATATCTTTTACTGCTGAATGAGGAACATAGGCTTGCACCTTAGCACAAACCAAGTAGGGCCTAAAATAATTTATAGCCTTTACCAATGCATAAGCCTACTTTTCCATTATTTCATAGTTAAGCTCTGCAGCCTACAAGGATCTACTATAAAAAGCTATGGGATGTTCAAATCCTTGTTCATCCTTTTGAAGCAAAATGACAGCAATTGTATGAAATGAGGCAAATGAAAACAAAGAGAAAGGCTTAGTGTAATCTGGAGATTTCAAAATTGGATCTTCTTGCACTGCCTTTTTTATTCTTTCAAATGCTTGTTGAGCTTCTTCATTCCAAATAAACTTAGCATCTTTCTTTAGCAATTTTACAATGGGTTTGACAATTTTTGCAAAATTCACTATAAATCTTCTGACAAAATTTATCTTTCCTTAAAAGGATTGCACACCTTTTAAATTCTTTTGGAGCAATCACTCTTTGAATTTCTTCCACTCTCTCAGGATCTATCCTTACCCCTTCCCTAGACACTATATGTCCAAGCAACTTCCCCTCTTTGACTGCAAAATTACACTTCTTAGGATTTGATGAAACACCATATTCCAATACTTTGTTAAAAATCTTACCCAAGTGATCACAGTGATCTATAGCATTTTTGGAATATGCAGTCAAGTCATCTTGATAAATAACCATGAATAGATATATGAATTCCTTGAAAGCAACATCCATGGCCCTCTGAAAAGTTTCCCCTACATTTATTAATCCAAAAGGCATTCTGATATACACATATGTTCCCCAAGGAGTAGTAAATGCAGTTTTATACTGCTCTGTCTCTTTAACTAAGACCTGGTTGTAACCTGAAAAGCTATCCATCATTGACAACAATTCACAACCAGCCACCTTATGCAACATTGCTTCCATATTTGGCAGTGAATAGTTATCTTTCAATGAAGCAATATTGATGTTTCTGAAATCAACACATAGTCTGATGTCACCATTTTTCTTTCTAACTGGCACTAGATTTGATACCCACATTGAATGTCTAATGGGCTAGATTAGCCCAGCGTCCTTGAGTTTCATCAACTCTTGCTGCATCTTGGGAGCCAACAAGGGGTTAATAGGTCTCTGTTTCTACCTAAATGGCTTCACATCTAACTTCAAAGGAATTTCATGCTAAAAAAGGTCTTCTCTATATGCTTTCAAGTCGTCATATGACCAAGCAAAGACATGTTTGTACTTTCTTAGTAGCTTGATCAGATTTATTCTGACATGAGAATCCAAACCCTTCCCAATATAAACTATTTGAGGATTATTTTTAGATCCTAAGTTTATTTCTTCTAGATCCTCAATATTGGCGTTGCTTAACTTTGATGTATCATTTTGCTAACTTATAAACAATGCCTCAAGTTCAACCAAACCCCTAGGAATCTGATTAGAACTTAATTAGACAACTTCATTTCCAAAGATATAATCTTTTCCATCATCATGTTCCAGGAAGGAACTACAATCTATACTTTGGTTCTCATAATGATCTAAACATTGCATGAACCTCAAAATATCTTGATCATCCTGGAACACCTACCAGTTGTATATGTTGTTTGGAACAACTGGTCTTGTTTTGACTTCCAATATTGATACTCCATGTAAGGTCAAATCATCATTTTTCAAAGCAACATTTTCTAGAAAATCAGCCATAATATATTTTGACCTTTCTAACCAATTTATATTAAAAGCATCAAACATTTCAAGTTGATCCCAAATAGTATGTTTGTACATTTTCAATCTATCATTCTTTACAACATATTTGGATATGACCTGTGCTACCACCAACTCAAAATCACCATAAACCTTTAAACATTTTATACCGTGTTTGATAGCAATTTCAAGTCCTAAGAATAAAGCCTCATACTCTGTAGTATTGCTTGTACACTGGAAGGCTAATAGAAATGAGTACTTGAAATTTGTACCTAATGGAGATATCAACAATACTCCTGCCCCTGATCCTTCTTTAGAGCAAGCACCATCAAAGTAAATTTTCCATAATCCATCTTCCTACAAGATTAATTCTCTGTTCAAAGGGTCAGCTTCTTGATCTTTATGTTCATCTTTTTGCATTCTGAAATTTTTCATGTCTATGTCAATGCAACAGTTTACATTAGTATCCTCATATTTTTCTATCATGTGGGGAGTTCGGCTCTCCCTTAAGACATTAACGTTTTCTCCAGCAATGTTGAAAGTAGCATATGATAAATAATTTTGTATACTACCTCCCATTGAAGCACTCCATTTTCTTGATAACAACGTGCCATAATGAGGTGGTATGTCAACCACAAGAACATTCATAGTCATCACTACATTAGGGAAAAATGCTAGTCTATAAGACATAGCCTCAATAGTACCAATTATAGGGACCTCTCTAGAATCCATAGCTCTGCATCTTCCATAAGGTGTATCAACTTGTAGCCCCATTTCCCTCATGATCTCAACTAGCATAACTGTATTAGAGGCTCCTAAATCAATCATACAATTCTTGAGCATTTTATCATTAATTATCAGTGACAGAAAAAATTGGTCAACAACTTTTATAGAAGAAGTTGCATTTAAGAATATTTGAGGAATTTTAGATGTTAACACCTCTATTTCATTTCCCTTGGTAGTTGGCTTCTTAGAAACCTCCACTGGACTCTGAACCTTTATTGTGGGTACACTATTTAATAATGACATTACTTTTTCCTTATGTTCTTTGATCCTCATCATTTCTAGAAATGGAACCTTAACTGTCATAGGCATTGACCCATATCTACTGGAGTATATCTCATATCTGAACACTTTGATTTGTCAATAATAACATCATTTTCCTCATTGTTTTCCTTTTGAACTGACTCTTTGAACCTTTTATTTTCTATCTTTTGAATAGAAACAAATTTTTCTTGTCCTTTCACATCTTCCTCTTGTACAACATTTGGCTCTATGGCTTTTGTAATAATCTTGACCTTATGTTTATTTACATTTTCACTAGGTCCTTATTTCTTTTGAACATACTTAGTGTCTGCCTTATTTTCCTTTATAAAGACACCTGAAGGTTGGCTACCAACACCACCTACCACCCTGTTCCTCAAATGGTAATTACTTCTAGCTTTATTTACTGACTCTACAGTGATTCTAGCCTTCTCTTCATCTGAAGCTTTCCTCATGAGTGGAACATCCTGACCATCTTGAGCATAACATCTTATACTATCATCAGTTTCACTATCAGATAAGATCTATTGGTGATGATTCTCAATCCTCTTTTGTGAGACATAGGAATCATGATTTTCCTCCTCACTATTCGAATCAACATCATGGCATCAAAAAGTATTTGTCATACTATGATCACACTGTTCCCCCTCATCCTTTTCCTATTCCTCACTTGCCCTTAAACCCAAGGAGACAGTACAAAAATCAAGGTTATGAGGGGCATCACAAGCCTCACACCAAGTATCCTCATTGCAGAAATGGACATAATTTCTATGTAGGGGGTTTGGAGTCTTGTTGTTTGTGTTTTCTTTTTTAGGTGTAGTAACAGGCTTCCCATCTTTGAACTGAGTTCCATACGAATAATTTTGCATTCTGTTCTAAGGATTGTAAGTAGTATTATAAGAAGGTCTATTATTCTAAGGAGCTCTATATTCTTTATATTCTGGTTCTTTTAGATTTCTCTTACTAAACCTTGCATCATCCCTTCTATTTAACTTACCAGACACTCTTCTGTTCATTTCAATATTGACTGCTATTTTATAAGCATCAGTAAGAGTTCTAGGTTTTTTTATCTCTCAGAGCATATCCCATCTTGGAATCAAAAGCATTTAAATAATTTGCTAGACATACCTCTTCATCTAGCTTTATCTTTTGAAATAGTTTGTGCATAGCTCTTTGAAACCTTATGTTAAACTCAATGACCTCTTCATTGTAATTTTTCTTGATATTATTAAACTCATTCAATAAAAAGCCTTTATTTGTTTTGTCTCCATACTGATCTTTAAACAATTCAATCAACTCGTCCATAGAAACAACAGATCCATTAGCAAGGCTTCTAAACCATTCTCTTGCATCCTCAACAAAGGACTAAACAAATAACTCATTAATACATCCTCATGGGTGATATTCAAGTCGTCAAAAAAATCAATGAATTTCCTTAAATGTGTTTCACAAGAAATAACATTATTACCTGCAAAATTTGGGAGCTTCTCTCCTATATCATCCACATCTTTAGGAAAAGCATTAGGGTATCCTGGGATACCAACAAAATCAAATTTCTTGTACCTCTCAGTATGCAGTGGTTTCCTTTGAAAAACATCATCTTCCTTAGAATTAGTAGTCTTTGCTTTAAAAGCTGTAATATTCTTTGGCCCAGTATGAGAATATTTTGAAGACTGTAGAAAATCTATCTTTTTCTTCATTTCAATTGTTGCAGCTTCCATTTGTGCCTTTTCTAACATTTTTTTCTATGGTTTCCTTTTCAATTCTCAATTTTTCTAAGTCAATTTCTAATTTGGACATTTGTTCTATCAAAGGCTTCTGAAGTTTAGGTTCTTGATCTGTATGTTCACTCATCTTTTGTTTACCCTTATTTATTTGTAAAGTAGAAGCTTTATGAGTGAATGGTATTTCTTGATCCTTCTGAGACCTCTCTGTATCTTTCATAGTTTGATATTTTGAAGGTCTTTTTCTATTGTTATCAAGATCCTTATGATCATTCTTTTTCTTTCTCATTTCTCTCTCATTTTTCATTTGTTGAACCAGGGCGAGCTGTTTTAAAATGAACTTCTCTTCATTTGATAGCATATCACAAGGGCCATCTTATGAATCTGAACTAGGTGTAGTAATCTCCTCTCTCTCATTTGAAGTAGAAGTGACTATGGGTGTTTCTAGTACTCTTTCAGTATCCTCCTCAAATTCTGAAGTATTTCCATCATGAGAATGCTGATTGGTATTCATATCTCTCCTGATATTAACCTCTTTACCTTTTAAAGGGGTTTCATCCATATTAACTTGATTTCTCTTTTTCCTCCAAGACACTCC
>MU219850.1:24034-50795 GCA_018584345.1 Thuja plicata | reverse complement strand
TTAACTTGATTTCTCTTTTTCCTCCAAGACACTCCTATCCTTGAGGATGATGGGAGTCCCTCATGTAATACCCTTTTAGGATCAGTTCTCACCCTTGACCTAGTATTCATTCTAAAAGACATTTATTACTTTTGCACTAATCTTAGAGATTCTCTTTTTAGAGTTGCCATCTAATAACTCAGGATGAATACTTATCAAAGGGTACCTTATCAATAACCACTGGTATGAGTTGTAAACAAGTTAAACTTTTAAATGCCAGATATTTTTGATTACTTGGGAAAGAGATATTCTGCAAATTCTTAACAAGACTTTAAAATCTCTATTCCCCAGTAGAGTCACCAATTTGTTACCACTTCTTCTTGCAACACTTACCTAATGATGACAGTATACCTCATATACTTGAATGCAACCTATTTTAGGCAAGAGAAAGGCTAATTTATAAGGATTGGATAATATCCTTCTTCATTTTTGAGCTCCACAGACTCAGGAAGGTATTACCTTTTAAAGATTACTGATACTTTAGCCTATATATTTGGTGGATTATTTCATTCTCTAATTATGTACCTAAAACCTCACTGTAACAACTTATAGAATACTTTAGAGATTTTAATGATTAATTTGAAACATAGTATTATAAGCTAGGCTATGGTTTTAACAAAATGAACCAATGAGACAAGGATTTGCATCCTTCTTCCTTTTTTTTTTAGGAGGGATAACCTAATGATTCACTCTTCAAGGAATCACTAAAATGGACACTATCCTGCAGACATGAGTCCCTAATGAGTTCAGTTTGTTTTTCATTAGTAACAAAAGTATTTTGATTGAAATAATTTTGAATAGTTTTGAAAACCTGGATGATGATAGATTATCATACTAAGACCTAGATCAGTGCCTATCCTTCGGGTTACAAAGTCAATAAGCCCAAGTCTCACAGAAGCAAAACATTGTAAGCTGCCTTACAACCTACATGCAATTCAGATAAACTGCCTTACAAACTATCTAGTTACCTCTAAAATACTATATCAAATCTTTAAATACTGATATGCTTCCTAAAACCACTCACAAAACTTTGTTCTTTACATGAAAGAAACTTGAAAGTAATTAAATAGTTACCTTGTGACCAAAATGCTTCAGACTACCTTACAACCTTAAGCATAAAAAAGCATACATAGGAAATAAAGAGACAAAAATAGAGAAGAGTAAAATTGCACCATATTTTATTGATGTGATCCTTCTTTCATAAATGAAAAAGCCTTGAATCTTGAAAACACAGACACAAATTTAGAAAGTCTGATATTACAATATATTTCATCTCTCTTTTTTTTATTACAACCTTTTGACTATTTATAGGTCTTTAACCATCTTGGAATCCTTTTCAAAAGGATGCTACAAGCTTCAGATGGTCTCAGAAAACCTAACCGTAAAACTATAGAAAAGAAAAAAGAGGAGAAAGGAGAAGCGGTGGAAAGACAAAGTCAAAAGATGAAATCTGATACTCTTTGTTCTTCTCTTTATCTGGCGCCTTCACCTTGAAATTATTCATGGTAGCTAGTATCATTTATGTCAAACTTGGGTGACCATCTTTACATGCTCACCTACTTATCTTTTAGTAATAACTGACATTCTTCATACTCAACAGTGAGGTGGCAAATGTTCACCTTTATTCGTCATCAAGGATTTCTTCCTCCACCACGGGTTTCTTTTTCTTGGGCCTAGTGATTAGTTCCCATGTTGTCACTTCATCATCGGTTGGCCACTTGAAGTCTTGGGTGGCTTGTACTTGTGGCTTTTTCCTCTCCCATCTAACATCAGTGATGTTCTTGACATCCAATATAAATTTTACTCATGTCAGTTTCTTCCTTGGAAGCCTCATCTAAAATATTATTAAAACCCTCAATGTCCACATCTGATCCTATAATAAATGCCTCATTTTTAGGCATCTTCTATCAAACTCATTCCTCCAGGCATCTAAAGCCTTTACCTGATCATCTTCTCCTCTTAGGGAGGGAACAAATTTATTAAAATCTGTAGCAAAGAGGCTTAATTTCACCTCTATTTGATTCAACTTGCGCTTGAAGAATGAGAGAGAAATATTAACCTTTTTGATCTCATCTTCCACCTCTATTACTATCTCTTGCAAGTCTGATCTCAGGGATTGCAAAGATTCAAGCTTTTCAAACAATTGCATTCTGGTAGACCATTTGGTAAAATAGGGGTTTAATATGGCAAGATACCCCATGACCTCAGCATGCAAAGTTGGTAATTTGTTATAGGCATTAAGGATAACATCAGTCTTATCCTTCAAGAATTCAACCCTATGTTGTAGAATGCCCCTTAATGCATTCAAGGATATTTCATTCTTCTTTTGACCTATATCCCCCTTCTCAACCACCTCTTCTGATTCTGACTTGTCTTCAATTTGCAAAGGTTGTGGTTGCATAGGCACATACATCACCTCAGGCTTCTCCTCTAATTCCTTCATTAGTTTCTTAATTACCTGATCTTGCTGGTGCATCTGGATATGGCACAATTCTCGATCTTTAGCCAACGCACTGGTCTCCTCTATCAGCATGTTACACTTGTCAAATAACTATTTTGTCTTGTCCTCATTCAAGTGTGCCCAATGTGTCATGATCTGGGATATTTCCAAATCCCCTGTATTCTGTACAGACTAGACCATTTGATTGCCTACCATATTTTCTTGAATATTTACTAGCTGAGGCTTCTGGTCCTTAGCGCAAAGGTTCCACATTGCAAAGGCTTGAGATTTTGGGCTATACCCAAATCCTTTAATCATATCCCCTACTTGCATTTCACTTGACATCTTCAAATCTGGCTACTTTCGTATTTGATTAATTATGAATGCAGAAGCCAAATCCCAACCCTCAGAAAGCAATATGCCACTGTCCAATACCATTTTTCAGGCTTCATCAGGTGATATGTCCTCACTATCTGGGTCATATGAATGTAGGGCTACTAGGGTCTCATTTGTTATTGTCTCCTCCCCATCAACAGGTAACTGAGCTCTAATTTTCTCCTTTTTATGCCACCTTAGGAAGTCTTTAAACTCCTTAGTCTTAATGAAATTATCATCATTTAGAAATTGTTGTTGATGTAACAACCTTTCATCAAAACCAGCCTTAACGGGAAATTCAACATTCTCTTCCATATCAGGTTGCTTTTTCTTTCCCTCTCTAATCAACTTTCTTAGGTTATGATCATCTAACCTATTCCCAGGCACTAGGGCACTTGCTTTATCTTTTTCCTTTTCTTTCCTTTGAACTGAGGGTTGGCCTATTTCCACCTTTTGCCTTTTAGCTAAAGGCTCCTCTACATCATCAGGTTGTGTGGCCTCTATTAAGTCAACAATATGACCTTCATCTCCTTGCAACTGTGGTGTCTCAACAACATCCTGTTGAGGCTAAACATATCTAGTAGGACGAGCATAGTCACTGTCACTACTACTATTATACTCATATTCTGAATGATTTCACCCTTGACCACCCTTCTTATCAAGAATAGTTTCCAATTGTTCAGTAAGCACATAAAAGTTATCAATCATGTCTTTTATTTTGTCAAAATATGGCAAGTCAGGGTAAAAACCTCCAAAATCCAACCCATTTTTTTAAATTTGTCTTTCAAGGTTCAGCAACTCCTAAATCCTTGTTCTCCTTATCTTGATGTCATCTTCATCAAGAATATTCCTTGTTGCATCTTCCTCAATACATTCACAATGGACATTTGTATTGGGAATTGTAGGAGTATATAATTTCCTGACTCCTACCATGAAACCTTCAGGATCAATGTATCTATATGAGGTTGTCCCCATTCTGCAACTTTCCAACCACTGGCTAACTGCATAAATGGCACCTTTGCCAATAGTAAAATCTAAAATTCTGAACTGTCTAGGGGTTATGGTCCCCTTTCTGTGTGATGCAAAGTGCTCATTATCTATTAACAACAACTGCCAAACAAATTCCATTGCAGCAACTCTTGCAGGCACATGGTAAGGCAAGACATGAGGTGGATGTATACAACCATATACCCTTATTATGGTATAGTTCTCCTCTAAGAAGAAATCTCCCCAATTATGGTCTCCCTCCCATTTATCCGTGTAATCACAAGGCCTTAATAGTTGCATAACCTTAATAGGGACCCTTGTCCTGCTGATGCCCAGGCTCTGCACTACACAATCCAATTCTGAAATGCACAATAATCGCAATCCCTAGATGTATAATTCAAAATATTTATCCAAAATTGGATAGGATTAGGTCCATCTTGATAAAACCTCTGAGGGGTCAAATTACTCACATCCATGATTACAAAATTAAAGTGCAGTAGGAGATGCATGAGGATGGAGTAGTGTATGAACTTGGGCTCCTTCTCCTTAGGATCCTTCATCTTCTTTTGAGTGGCTATGAATCCCTCATGCATCTTGTCAATGATATACTATATATAATCATATCTAGTGCTAGAATGCACCTCCTACAAATCTAGCAGCATCATCAATATCTCAGCATTGATCTTATCTGCTTCCCCATCTATCCCTAGCACTCTACATAGGGCATAGGCAATGTAATTAATGTAAAAGTGCAAGTCCTTGAAGTAGTAAGGGCTTTTACCAGATATAGGACCAATATTTTTTATTACTTCCTTGAAGATGTGCTTCTATAATGTTTCCCTAGCAATACCAGGCTTCAAATTGTACCTTGCTTCATGCTTAGTGATATCAATTTTAGTGGACATAGTGCTATACAAACCAAAAGCTTGCATGAATGAATTTATGTTTAGAATGAGCAAGGTAGTGCCATCATCCCTCTTAATCATCTTAGACAAGACATCATAATGACTGGCGAGGCCTAAGAACAAATCTACATCTATGTAGACATCAGGAACTATTAGTTTAGCTAAACCACAAGCCCAAGGTTTTGATACTGGTATAGGTTTATCAGAATTATTTAAAAAGTGGTTGAAAAGGGAAAAACTTGTTGTCCTCAGAGTATCAACATCTCTAATATCACAGTAGTCATATTTAAGCAAATTACCATCTGCCCTCCTGTTCTGAGTTGAACCTGGCAATAATTTGAGGAATTCATCTGAGAAATTATGTTTCCCCTTGGACTCTTTGTCTGCATCCTGACTTCTCCCACTGGTAGAAGCCACACTGACTGCTCTGCTCATTTTTTCTATGTTTGAATCCCTTCTTCTTTACCGATATTGAAACAAATCTACTTCCCAGACTCACCTTACTCCTCTATGCACAACTCTTGGAAAATCAAAGCCTCTTGATCAACTGAATATTTTGCAACTTCGCTAGCTTCTTCTCTCTTCTTATAATACCTAACACTTCTTAGCTCTAAAATTCTGAAAGAAAGGTAGGTTAAAAATGAATCCTTGATCAACTCTTTATGGTAATTGTTCGAAGTACACAGCTCATCATTTTAAAATCATCAATTCATGTCTTCAATTCAGCATGTTGTGAATTAATTGAAAATATAGCCATAGCTCTTGAGTGTGACAGTAAATCAAATTCATATCTGTGCAAAACTTTATAAAATTTGAATGTAATGACATGTTTCACTGTGATTGGTTCTTTGTCTTACATCTCAGCTACCCTTTTTTGCACAGTAATCAATATCCAAGCTTGTCATTGGATGTTGAATGATTTATGTCGTTATGTCAGACACTGCCGCCTTTTCTTATGATTTTATATCAAGCGACTACGTGACTGCATATGATCTCCTTGTCACTGACCCAAGTATTTAACCTCTTATTCTTCTAGAGAGTTAGCAACAATGCATCTTTCCCTGTCCTAGTTAACCATATTTACTTCTACTGATCACATGACTGTGTAAATCAAAGTCGCTAGAAGAAATGTTTAACCCATGTTTTATTTGGAGATTCTGTGCCTAACCATTACTCTTAACTTTCACGGTTATCTCCATGTCACTGAATGCTTTCTTTTCTTTACGAGACCATGTGACTACCTTTAGTCACCTAATCACTGAATATCAATGTTAAGTGACTTACCCTTCAGAGACAACAGGACAAGTCCTTTACCCTTTGGCTCATCTGGTGACCACGTGACATACCCTTATCTCTAAGTCATGAGTACCTTTTCTTTTGGGACCTTTTATTTGGAGACTTCACGACCACCGTAGGATCTCTGAATCATTGCATTAGATGGCCTCCATTAAATCGTTGAGTAATATATCATACCTTCAAATTTTCTGGAGACTAGACAATAACAAAGGCCTTTATACTTAGTCTCTTAGTCACTGGATAGTCTCTTTCCATTTGGAGACCATACAACAAGCTTATTTAGTCAACTCATCTTTGGACACATGTCTCATTTATTACTCGTCTTGGCATTGTTGAATGGAAAGCTGACTCAGCATCTCAATCTGGCGACAACCCGACTATGTTTCATTTCAAATTACACATGGTTAGTCACAAAGTCTCAGTCTTTTTCACTTAACCACCACTCTTTCTGGAGACTATGTGACTGACCGTGTACTACTTACTTAACTTTGGGCCAATCTAGCGATTACACGACATGAAGAAATTGCGAAGTCTCGTAATGAACTGTTAACAACTAATCTTTTCTCGCGACACCACGAGTTGTCTGTGGGCCCCATCACATATTGATAACCTATCTTCTCATTTAGAGACTACGCGGCTGAAGGGCTCCGCCAAGTCTCCAAAAGAAAAAGGAATATTTGAAATCCTTTAGAGACATCCCGACATAAAGTAATTGCCAAGTCTCTAGGAACAAAGTAATATGCCATCCGAATCAAGCAACTAGGCGACCAAGCATTTTAACACATGACTTAAGTGAACTCAAAAAGGTAACGCAAAAATAGAAGTAAGATAAACATTTAAGATTTTTTCTTAGTTTTGCCTAATAAACATGACCTAGGGTTTTGAGGCTTTGCAAATTTTTAAATGGGTTGTGACCTAAAAACTAGAATATTTCAACAGAGAGAAGACAAATAAAACTAAGAGACTTGTGCTTTTAGGCACAAAGCAAGCATGAGGACCACAAATAAGTGACAAAGAGACCAGAACTAGGAATACTACCAATAGGTACATATTTCTCTCTTAAGGGGTTCCTCTAAAGGTAACAAATTATGTTTCATTCCATTAGCAATAATGATGTATACATTCTTTCTACTATCATTTTTAACTTTCCTATCATATTATCATGCTTTACCTAGCAAGATATGACACACATCCATAGGCATTATATCACACAAAACCTCATTAGAATACTGACCAATATTGAATTTAACTAGGCATTGTTCACTTACCAGTATCTTGTCTTCATCTTTTGTCCATGCAATCTGATAGGATTTAGGATGGTTCAATCTCTAAAACTTCAGTTTTTCAACCAACTCCTCCGAAGCAAGATTATTAGAACTACTACTCTCTATGATAACATTTCTTACCATGCCTTTTAGCTTTCATTTGGTTCTAAAAATAATCTTCCTATGTAAATATTCCTTATCTTTCTCTCTATGATATAGGATTCTCTGAGTCACAAAGGTTGCACCTTCCTCTGCTTGATTTTTGTTTACTGATCTAGTGGGCTCCTCATCTACAAATTTTTTTCACCTACCACCTTCTGCATTCTTCTCAAAGTTACCTTGTTCGCACTCAAAGGCTCGGTGTCTTGCCTCGCCATATTTGAAATAAGTTTGACTGAACTTCCTTCTTTCACCATTACATTTTCCTTGACTATGATAGGATCTCCTATCATTCCTCCTATAGTGATGATTATGCTTAGTTTCTAACTCATTTATGTCCTAATCTATGGAAGATCTTCCTCCTCCAATATTAGTACTAGATCAACATCTCTGAAATCTTTCTCCTCTACTTCTTTTTCTTTGTTCATGCCTTCGGTTCAACTTTTCTTCATCTTTCAAATCCCATTTGTAATCTTCTTCCACACTCCTAATCTATATTAGACTGATTTCATCCTATATTGATATCCTTAAACCATTAAGGTCGCGAGCAACATGTTCAGCTTCATCATCTACATGACTAGATCAAATATTCAGCTTGTAAAACTTCTCATTATAACTCTAATAATTAGTTCTTTCTACTTTAATTTTTATAGGTTCTAAAAATGATGTACTTGGTAATCCTCAATCAAAAAATTATCTTTTAATTTACTCACAATCGTATCCCAAGATTTGATCTTGTCTTTTCCTCTTCTCTATCGATTTATTTGCAAATGTTCTCCCCATAAGGATGCATGTCCTTTTAACTTAGTTTAGGCATATTTTACCTTCTTCTCTACACTATTTCCTTCAAGATCAAAGTAATTATCCATGTCTATGATCTAATATATCAATTCATGTGAATCAAGGTTACCATGATAGTCTAGTGGATTGAAATAAGGTCTCTTATCCACATTGGTCAAAGCTCTGACAAACCTCTCCTCTTCTTGATACAACTCTAGTTGTGCCTCATTGTTCTCTCCTTCCCTAACCTAATTATAATTTTTTTCATCTCCTTCTTCATCACTTGCATCTTCTATATGTTGTCCTCTCCTTTGATCAGTTTCCACCACTTCTAATATAGCAAAAAATTGGCTAAATAAATCCAAGACAACTGTATCTGCATTCCTTTATCCACCTTTAGCATTTCTCCTAGCCATCTTCATAATATTTAGTAGTTGTAGGTCATATCCTTTCTTCTGCCACCCAACCAAAAAAACCCTAGGTTGAGAAACCTCATTCTGATACCACTTGATGTAGTCAAGGATGGATTAAACTAAAAGAGATATTTCTAATTGTTTTAGCATGAATTACACAATGGAAACAATAAGAAAAGTTCAGGGAGAAATGAGAGTTCAACCTTCCTTATTATCACAAAAATATAATATACAATAGATCTACAACATGCAGTCATACATGCAAAGCATACAAGCCTGATTACAATTGAGGAGGTCTTACAAATTCTTAGCTAAAACTATAACAAGATAATCTAATAAAAATATATGCTCATTTAGGAACAAAACCATAAGCTTATAACTCCGTAAAAAAATATTAGGTCAACCTAGAAAGATCACATTTACCAATAAGAAAGAAACTATGTTACAAATAATAGGTCATGACTCAAACCATTAGTATCAACTCCAAATGAATGAAATATGAAACACGATTCCCCAAGTAGGTCAGCCACAAACATAAAATCATCAAGAAATGAAGTATTAAGCTTTGTCGATCGGGAAAACCATTGAGAGATCAGAAAACATGAAGAAAAGGATGGTCTCACCAAGAACCAACAATATCTCAAGCGTAAATTAACCAAATGATACACAAAGTGAGGATAAGGTCTAGCACAAAGATAAGAACATACTGTATGGATCACATCCTCCAAGAATATGCACAGAATGATCACATAAAGAAAAGATAAGACTGATCGAACGGGAAAATAGGAAAACAAATGTTTTTGGTTGATTCAATGTTACCAAGATCCTAAGATTATCCTAGATAAAACAAGTAGGTGTGGATCTTGTATCGAAATTAATCCCCAACTACCCCATCTATTTCTTCGTAGTCTTATCCTCCTCCTTTTGTATTTCTCTTTCAAATATTTTATATATATGAGCATTTAGTTCAACAACTCCTTTCATCACATCCTTCTTGTATTTATTATGCAATCAAGATGATTTTGAGTAAACTATTTTGTTAAGTGCTCTTCTTAAGATATGCCTATGGTGGATTTTGAAAACATTTTTCTCTTTTTTTCTATTCATAATTTGATTTGTTGAGCATAAGAATATAATAGGAGTAGTTTCTATTAAAAGTGTGTATGAAAAAGAGAGCAGATACATGCATTGTTGTACATAGAAACATTAGCATAGCAGTAGAAGAGGGAACTTTTTTTTTTTTCTATTTCTAATTCGAATTTGGAAGGAAGAGTAGTAGTTCAGTATATGTTTGCAACTATTTATATTTTTGAATATATGAGATATAAAATATTTGTAGTCAATTTGTGTGTTTCTCTTTTCATTCCACTCATTGTTTTAATCTTTATTTTTCTCTACCTCTTGCCTTTACCTAGTATCAGAGCTAAAGGTCAGTAGTGTTGAAGATTTTAAAACCTTTTTATGGAATTAAAAGGGTTATCTAGTAAGTTATTCACAATTAATAATGATAGGTCCAAGCAGAAGTTTGACAAATCCATAGATTCATCAATTTAATAGAAAACATTATGACTACTGGGAAATCACAATAAACACAATATTTTGTTCACAAGATTTATGGGAGATTTTTGAAAATGGATATTGAAAACTAACAAATACAATGGCTTATAATGCATTGTCTCAAGTAGATAAAGATTTATTGAAGGATAAATCGAAGAAGCATTTCAAAGCTCTCTTTTTAATTTTTCAAGGTATCCATGAGAGTAATTTTCTAAGGGTTAAAACATTGAAAAATGCAAAGAAAGCTTGGGATGTTCTTTAAACTTCCTATTAGGGAATGGTAAAGGTGGAGACAAACAAATTGCAAATTCTAAGAAGAGATATTGATACAATTTACATAAAGTAATCATATAAAGTAGATTTATTGTTAACTCAAATCATTGGAATATAAAATAAAATCAAGTCTCATGTTGAGATACTTGAAAATATGAGATTGGTTAAAAATATTTTAATAATTTTTCCAATAAGATTTCAATCTATTATGCTGGTCATAGAAACAACAAAGATTTTTATACAATTTTATGTTGATGAGCTACATGCATGACTTATTTTACATGAATAGAAGATAGAAAGGTTAACCAATTCAAATTTGGAGCATGCTTTAAAGATACAAGTTTCAATCAGCCATGGCAGAGCTAGGGTAAGATAAAATTTTGGAGGTATAGGAAGAAATTCATAGAGGTGGAAGAAGCGGTCAATCAAGCTCAAGTGGCAAAGGCAACCATCAAACATCAGCTCAAAATAAATCTCAAGAAAAAAATTATGATAAATATTTAGTTCAATATCATTATTGTTATAAATTTAGGTATTACTTAAATTCATGTAGAAATAAATATTATGATTCTTGGCCACAAAGTGCAAAATTTACAAAAGAAAACCAAAATCAGCACAAAATATTTATAGGTTACAATGTTACAGAAGAAAGAAAAAAATACACATGATTTTTAGGCTTAGGTTACCATAATCATATGACTTGGAACATATAAATAATTTCTAGCTTAGATGAAAGTCTAAAATAAGATGTTACATTGGGAAAAGGTAACAAAGCTTTAGTAATGGGGAAAGGAAATATCAATATTCTAACCAAAAAGGGGGAGATTTTTTTTTATGATATTTATTTTGGTCTTACTTTGAAACATAACTTAATGAGTATTGTATAAACTTAAGCACAATCATTTTTAGCTAAAGTCCAAATGAGAAGAAATAGAATGTTTCTCCTAAGGATAAAGTCGGATTTGAAGATAGAATCTTCTCAAACACACCCTTCAAATAACTCACAATAGGATGAAGAGAATACTACAACAATTGCTCAAGTGATTTTTCAAGAGAAAAATAAGGATGAAAATTGGTAATGGAATTGTTACCCAAAATAACAACATACACAAGAACAAACACAAATAGGAAAAGATTGCATTTTTAGGGGTCCAATTAACATTATCCTTCAGGTACTATTGACTAACATTTCATCATTGCATTCATTGTCAAATATTGTCATTGTACTCTAAGTGTTGATCACATTTCAAAATTTCAAACTTATAATTGATCAATTACATTGTGCATTCAAACTGAATGTAATATACAAGTGCCTTTACATATTTCACATTTCATGTCAATTACAAGAGTACATTTGCAGAAATAGAAAGCATGATAGAAGTATGGAGTAGGGGTTCCATGCATTGCATTATTGTGTGTTGGTTGTCAGCTGGTTGTTTGTCAAGCCCTAGGTCTCCATGTCTAGGTCTTGATCTTCATCAAGTCTTTAGGGTTTTACCCGCATCATGAGAGAGAAAATTATGTTAGATCCAACTGGATCCAAGAAATGCATGAAAGACAAACAACATAAAATCAATTCTTCTAATGTTGCATATCAATCTAACAAATTCAATGTAACAAGGAAATGTGCATCAACACTAAGTGAAAGATAGTATTAAAGGGACTTGTTCTAAACATGAAACCTTTTTTCTATTAATGATCATTGAGATGTATATTGTTTTGTGAAACCAGATGTTTGAATAGAATGGACTTAGTAGTTCTATCTGAGAAACCTCTTTCAGTATTAGGTCAACATGTTAGTTTAAAAAACACAAACAAACCAACCAATATTCATAAATGAGTGCCATCTCAGATAAAACTCACCATCAAACATTAATTGGCTCATTTTTTTTCTAACCTAACAGATTGACTAGTGATATGTGTGCAATATATGAACAAGTGACTAAAGTACAGATCACAAGAAAAGATGCAGATGCCTAAAAAAGTCAATGATGTTGTGGTCCATCATGAAAGAAAACAAAAAACAAGAGTAATGTTGTTACATGTTACTATCTATGCCTACAAAACAATAGGATTTACAAAAAATAGGGATACATAACAGAATTGACAAGCTGCATATGAGCTATTCATAAAGAATAGTGAGCAAGAATTTAAGCAAAGTATGTTCATGGGCTTTCATGGAGTGAGAATTCACAGAAAAACAACAATATTATGAGCAAGAAAAATAGGGTGGATTCATCAACTAAAGAAATTAAAGATGTTGTGGTTCACCATGCATAAAAAGAGTACAATATCCATATGCCTAATGTAAATTTGAAGTGATGTTTTATGCAAGGTAATGAGCAAATACATCTTATTATGGTGTATTAAGATATAATGTTCATCATACATACAATACAGGGGATATAGTCATGCTAATGGAATATACATGTTTTAATAGGCTTCATGTTATAAGTATTGTTCATGGGAGTCACGAGCCCTTGCTCGAACCCCATGGGTGATATCTTTATATAGTTGAATAACAGTGTGTCTTTTTGCACGAAGAGGAATGATACTCTTAGAGTGTTTAAACATGTAGTATTTTCATTTTTGATAAAATATGCTCATGGTTTCACCAGTGGAATAGAATGTTGTTTGTTTTTATAACATTATAAACATGCTGGAAAAGAAACCTTTATATGTTTCTCAGACAGAACATAGAGATGGAGGTTAGCCTTGACAGAGGGAGATGTTTTGAGCTTTTGACAGTGTTTTCATGTTTGAAAAAATTTAAGTCAAGTGCCATTATGTATAAACAAGACAACCATAGAAGAAACCCGAGTTCATATTGAAAACCAAAACAATGACAAACTTGCACATGTTTGAGTTCACTTCCAAATCCACAATAATAGCAATGTGGGTATCATTTTTTGTTGACATTTATTTAACACAGAAAGCAATGATGAAGAGCATGACAACAAGCCAAGCAACAAAGAGTAACTTAGAGTGATATTAGGGTTACATAGTGGAGCTACATGGTAAAATTTCAAAATGAGCAACAAAAGATTCAACATACAAAGAAGTAACATCAAAACCCCTGTTTGCTGCCAGAGACGTATATCTTTTAAAATCTTGACAAGATGGAGTTATTAAAACTCAATGTTATGAATTTATTTCAAATAAAGATGTAGAGTAAACAAGAATGTAAAAATGACTTATCTGGAAGAAGAATAACAAAGAAGGCCGAGTTTGAAATGCAGAGAAAATGCCAAGTGTCGCGGGTAGAGGCCAACAAAAGAATGGAGCCCATGCTCTGTATGTTCCAATAGCGAAAGCCACGGCCACTGCAAGCTTCATTCATATTTCACCATAAACTGGGTATGAGTCTGAAGCTGTGGCTATGATATGCAAAGTTTCAAGATCAAATTCCATGGGTAACTCCACACCTCTCAACCACTTCTTAGACTTAGTCCAAGCTTACGGTGGCTGTTAGAAAAACTGTAAACTTCAAGCCCAAGTTCTAAACATGTAGCCAGCGCCATCTGTTATGGCATTAAAACCTCAAGAGCTTGAGCCATTTAGGCTATTTCTCATGGGCTATGCAATAAAATCCACCAATGAAAACTCACTATTTACAGTGCTCGAGTTCGAGAAAACAAACCCCAAGAACCATCATCTTCACAAATAAAATCCAAAAAGGGTGCCATATCTTATGGAAAATAGAGCTCAAACTCATGGTTTCCCATAGTTCCTGAGAAGCTTGAGCTTCTTCACATAGTTAAGATGGTGATACAGTGCCATGGATTATGGATTCCAAGTTACAGTTTCAACCAAACATGGCAGCACTATAGAGAAAACCCTAAGTGCAATGAGATGAAAAACACTATGCAATTTGTTTTACCCAGTTTTCGAATCCACTACCAAGTGGAGTTAATGCATTATCATTTCACAGTGCCACGATAATACTTTTGTGCCATGAAGACAATAGTCTATCCTTTCGATGGGTGTGTTTATGTCCGCTATGGGATGTTGTCAGGCATGGATCTAAAGTTACCTCAACTTAGCTATACTATGGTCAGGTTGCTATGAAGTTAGGGTCTATTCATACCATGGTGTCGACTTAGTGGAGTTAGGTTTCCTTACTATGGTGTCGAGTTATGTGTTGGGGTTTATGCATTTAGGGTTATGCATACTTGATATATCATTTAATAAGGTTGGTGAATGGTAAAAGGATGTATCTTTTAGGCACCAAATTTAGGGGCCATGTTTAGAGCCCATGCTTAGGGCTTGATTTAGGGTTCTTTTAAAGTTTTAGGTTTGATGATTTTCTATTTTTGGAGGAATTTTGGAGGGAAATGATTTTCATGTTCAGAGGTTGTGTATTTTGGAGGAAGGGCTAAAAGTGAGCATATTGTTCCTTGATGCCTTGGAGATATCATTTGCAACCTATTTTTCTGATTTTTGGAGGATAATAAAGTAGACAATCTATTTTCTCTATATGCTTTTGAGTTTTTATTCCAAATCCAGTTTTCATCTTTCTTCATAAGTGTTATTCATTTTGGTATCTAGGAGAAGTGAATGTCCATTATTCCTCCTCTATGCAAACAAAATTCAAACCTCATAAAGAATATGTATCTTTGTTGATTGATTAATTTATTTGTGGTCTATACCCTAGTAGCCAAGTCTTTTAACCTATATGTTGATCAGAGATTCTAAGTATCAAGCTTTGGTATATGAATTAGGATTTCTACATTATTTCCCAAAACAAATTCTGATTTCATTTTTGGTGTATCACCCCATCTTTATTTCCATTTTTTGTTTCAAAATCTTCCTTCTTCCCTTTCCTCATTAAGTTATCAATCAGGAGGTGATATCACATATCAAATAGGAACCAACCTTGAATCCAAAGACTCCTTCTTAATCATAGTCCACCCACAACTAGAGAAGGTTTCCATTGTTAAGATAGAGTACTATAAAATCCCTAATGCCTGAGCTGGGGTGGTAATTCTAAACATCAACATTTTTTGGCACACCCGGTGGGACTCCTTTTGATACATGAACAGAACCCAAACAAGGAGTGGAAAAGAGTTTGAGTATTTGTAGTTATCACATACTAGGAGAGGAAGAACTTTATAGAGAGAGCCTAGAGGTACAAAAGAGCTCTTCATCTAGCCTATAGAAAGGGGTAGGAAGCTAGGAAGACCAAGGAAAATAATATCTAAGAGAAGTTTAGCCTCTCCCACTTACTACGCTGATTTACCAAATTCAGATCAAGAATCTTTAGAAAGTCCTCGAGCATTTCAATTTCAAGTTGTTCTTGAACAACCATCAGAAGAAGAACCACCACTAGCTGAAAATTTCACTATAGCACCACCAAGGATGGCTAGGAGGCTGCCTTTTGTGCCATCTTATCAAGGTAGTCCTTTGAGGATTGCAAATCACAACAACATACCATTAGCAGCATTGAAAGGACTGCCATCTTTCATGGGAGAAGGACAAACAACAGCTATTAAGCACATTAGAGATATTTCTTCTCTTTGTAATGTCCATCACATCATAGAGGAAGATGTAGCTTTCAGGCTACTAGCTGCATCATTGAAGGGAAAAGCATTGGAGTGGTTCTGAACTCTCTGAGTTGGATCCATTGTTACATGAGATGCACTAGGTGAGGAATTGTCTAAATTTTTTGAAGATAAATGTGATAATATTTCTTTGGTGGAACAACTAACTATTATTAAAAGGGCTCCACAAGAAGAGATAAGTGGTTTCAATCTTAGATTTCAGAAGACTTGAAATAGGATTTTTGCCATGGTAAGACCCTCTTCTGAATATGCATTGTTGTACTTTCTTAAAATCTTGAATAGTGATATTTCAGTAATGATTCAATCCATGGGGGGGAATTCTTTACCTCAAGCTTTTGATTTTTCAATTAGGGTAGAGAATAGCCTCATTCAGGTAGGGAAGATAGCTCCTAGGCCACTTATGCCTTTCTTTCCTAGTATCCAATCCAATATGCCATTAATTTCTCCACCATTGGCTCCATTGCCATCATAAAAAAGTGAGGAGATAATGCCTACTGTCCCTTATAATGAGTTGCAAAGAATAAAAGACATCCATCAAAAGATTGAAAGTTTATTACAAACCTTCACAAATGAGTTGGTTAACCTTAAAAGGAAGAAAACTCAAGGAAATCCAATAGCCCATACTCAAAATCAGTTTGCTATTTCTTCATCCCAGCAGCCTAATCCGCCCATTTACCAAGACAACAAGCAACAATATCAACGAAATAGCAATGCTAATAGGCAAAATTGGAACCAAAGGCCTTATAGACCTTATAATCCCACACCTCTTAATGTTGTTAGGGATATTGTTCCTAACCAAAATAATCTTGCTGCTGATTATGAATAGTGCTATCCTTGTAATAAACCTCACATTTAGTCTAAGTGCACTAATGGGGTGCTTAATCAAGCCCTAATGGTTCATAGTGTGATTAATTCACAACCCACTACATCTACTGATGAGAGTCAACAACTCTGATCTGATTACTCTAGACACTGCATTTCTGAATTGACAAGAGGAAGAATTGTGTGGAGTAAGTGATGATTCACATGTATCAGCAAACACAAGAGACAAGAAGAGAGCTCTAGAATCAGAGCAGTCATCTGCTAGGATTGCTACCACAACTCAATCACCACTAATTCCTCATGTTTCTATTCTAAAGGGTTCCTCTACTCTTGCAAACAAAGAAACACACCATCAGAGGCAGGTAGACTAGACCATTGGTAAACCACCTCAAAAGGTACATATTGATGTTCCCTATAATATTGTTGATAACATGAAGACGATGAATTTTTCTATTTCTATGTGGGATTCATTAGCCATTCCAAGGCAAGCTGAATTATTGAAGGAAGAGCTATCTAAAGGGAAAACAAGTTCACAACAAGTTTCTCAGCACCCTCCTAGAGTGGTTATGGTTAATTCAGGGACCTCTAAAGTTAACAAAGAAATGTCTGAAGAGGAAAAAAATTTGGCTAAAGTGCAACAACTAGCACCACAAGTGAATAAAAGGAATGCATATTTGAAGCAATCAATAGTGACAGTTGAGAAGAAGCCTACAAATGATCAAAAGATAGCAGAAAAGAAAGGTAAGAAAACTGCAAATAGTAAGCCTCCTCCTTTTTATGTTTCTTTGATCATTGGAAACAAATTAGTGCATAATTGTATGGTAGACATTGGTGCAACTAGTACTATTATGCCAAAGAAGATAGCTAATTTGTTAGATTTGAGGTATGAACCTCTGGAGAAAGGAGTGGTCCAACTTGATGGTTCTTCAGTGAAGACCTTAGGGGTTGTTAAAAATGCAAGCTTGACCTTACACTCATGTCCAAATTTTGCAATTTCTCAAGATATTTTTTTCATAGATCTACCACCCAATTTTGCCCTATGTTTGTCAAGGGACTTCACAACCAAAATAGATGGACATTTCTCATCTGATTGGTCCCACTTATATTTCAGAACCAGATATGGTACTAAGGTAACCATAAAATTAGAGTTATGGGCCAAAGATCACATAGAGCCTTATAATCCTAGCCCCATTAATGCAAGTTGTGTGATCATCAATCCAGATGAGATCAATGAAAGTTCAGCTTATAAAACACAAACATAGGAGTATCATGATATTGTTTTAGATGAATGGGAAACTAGAAATGGTCAAGATGATGATGTGTTTGATGTTGGATTTAGTAATTATATGATGTTAGAATCTGATGCAGTTTTTCCTAATCTAATTAAAGATCAATGTTCTGAATCTAAATTATCTAACCAGCTATGGGACTTATACTTTGATGGATCTAAGAATAAGTCTTGTATTGGTGATAGATTTATGTTAGTTTCACCCCGTGGAGATAATTTTTATGCTACATATAAGTTATCTTTTCCATTCTCTAACAATATAGCTGAATATGAAAGTCTTATTCAAGGTTTAGAGTGGGCAAGGAAAAGAAGGATCAAATGCTTGAGGGAATTTGGAGACAATGAGTTGATAGTAAAATAGGTCAGAGGTATCAATGCTGTTAAAAATGATCTTTTAAAGTTGTATAAATCTAGATTTTCTAATATTTTGGATAATTTTGATGCATTTAACCTCATTTATATTCCTAGAAAGAAAAATATGCATGCTGATAGGTTGGCTGGTATTGGTGCTCATGTTTCAATAACTAAAAATAAAGGACAGATCTCAAATTAGTCACATGTAAAAATTGTTGTGAGGCCATCTATCCCAGACAATGATATAAATTGGGAGGTGTTTAACACTAATGAACATATTTTAAGTTCTATGACTGAAACATAGGAATTCTCAGCTTCTAAATATGACAAACTACGCCAGAAAATGGAAAATCAAATCATTCAGCTTAAGAATAACAAGCTTCCTAAGGGATTGGTTAGTCTAGAGTCAGCTTTCAACTCTGATGATCAATTCAAAAAGATTAAAACCAGCTTGCTGATTAAGGAAGATCACTATGAAGAATTGGAGATATTCAGAGACAAGTATTTGAAGGTTGGTAACATTAATTCTCCTGAAGAAAAATAATTGTTTATTGGTTTTTTTAGAGAATACAATGATGCCTTTGCATGAGATTATGCTGACTTGAAAGGATTTGATCCTCAATTAACCTATCATACCATAGAACTAGAGCCAAATGCTAGGCCTATCAGATAGAGGAAAAGGACTATTAACCCCAAGTTAGAGCCTTTAATGTTGAAAGAACTGAATAAACTTTTGAATTGTGGTATTATATTTCCTATCAAGCATACAACTTGAGTTTCAAATCTAGTTCCTGTGAGGAAAAATAATGGAGAGATAAGACTTTGTGTAGACTTTAGAGACCTCAACAGGGCATCTCTAAAAGATAGGCACCCTCTTCCTTCTATGGAACAAATCCTTCAAAATGTCTCTGGTTCTAAGAGATTCTCCCTTCTTGATGGTTATTTTGGCTATAACCAGATATTAGTAAGAGATGAAGATCAGTTCAAAACTACTTTAACCACCAAATGGGGTAAAATGGCTTATAGGAGAATGCCATTTGGATTGTCAAATGCAATAGCTACATTCTAGAAAGAAATGGATATGGCTTTTAGGAATTTGATGTACAAATTTGTTCTAGTCTACCTAGATGATGTCACAATTTATAGCAAGGTTGCAAACCAACACTTAGATCATCTGAGACAAGTGCTACAAAGATGTAGAGAGTTTGGAATCTCTCTTAACCCCAAAAAGTCTATTTTTGTAGTACACGAAGGTAATCTTTTAGGATACCAAGTGTCTAAAGTAGGTACAACTATTGATCCTGAGAGGATTTATGCAATTTTGAAATTATCATTACCAAAACATAAGAAAGGGTTGCAGAGTTTTATTGGAAGGATAAATTTTGTTAGACACTTTATTCCTAATATTGCTAATTTGTTGAAACCTTTGACTACCATTTTGAAAAAAGATGTACCTTTCAGTTGGACTGATGAGGGGAAGAGGAGTTTTGAATAGATTAAGCAACCTTTGTCTTTAGCCCCTACTTTAACTAATCCTGATTTCTTTAAGGATTTTATTTTATATGCTTATGGTGGTATTGACATTATTTCAGCAATGCTGGTACAAAAAAATGAGGATGAATAGGAGCAACCAGTTGCTTTTTTTAGAAAAGGTATGGATGATTATGAGAAAAGATACAACTTTGTAGAGAAACATGTACTAGATGTTATTAAAGCCTTAAAAAGGTTTAAACATTTGGTTTCTAGGAATAGAATACATCTAATTCACACCCTAGGATTAAAGAGTTCTTATTGAACAAAGACGTCAATGAAAAGAGGGCAGGATGCATAATACAAGTTATGGAGTATGATGTGCAAATCCATGTAACCAAGCTGGTTAGAGGCAAAGGTTTATGTGATCAAATGGAAGAACGAGAAGACAAAGTCATAACCACTAAAGAGGTTGCATTGCCTCAAGGTAACTCTATACTAATCAATGATTCAACATCCTGGTTATCAGACATGACCATATTTTTGCAAACTGGTCAATGTCTAATAAATCTTGATAAAGCCAAAAGAAGATACTTTAGGTTATAATCTATTCCTTATGTTCTGATTGATAGTACTCTTTATAGCAAAGATTTTTCTGGTATGCTTCTCAAATGCATAGATTATGTTGATCAAAACAAGATTTTATTTGAATTCCATGATGGATCTTATGGAGGGCATTTCAACCCTAAAAATATAGCCTCAAAAATTTTAAGAGCTAGCTATTATTGGATAGATTTATTCAAAGATGCTCATTCATGGGCAAGAAAATGCCAAAAGTGTGCTATGTTTGCAAGAAAACATAGGTTGGCAGCATTGCCATTAAAGCCAATCATTGTGGATCAGCCATTTAGTAAATGGGGAGTGGACTTTATAGGTCCATTAAATCCTAATTCTAGTGCAGGTAATAAGTAGATCTTCACTGCCACAGACTATTTTACCAGATGGACTAAAGCCATTGCACTGAAGGAATCCATTGAATCTACTGTGTTGAAATTCAATGATGATATTGTAACAAGGTTTGGGGTTCCTCAGTCAATAGTGTCAGATAATGCTTTAGCTTTTGTTGGATCAGCTATAACAAAGTGGGTTGTTAAGAATGGAATTTATTTAAATACTTCTTCTAACTATTATCCTTAGGGTAATGGTCTTGCAGAATCTACCAATAAAAACCTGATTAGGATAATTAAAAAAACTCTGCAAGGAAACAAGAGGAATTGGCACTCTAAACTGAAGGCAGCCTTATGGCTGGATAGAATAACACCTAAATAGGTTATTGGGAATTCACCTTATATCCTGGTTTATGGTAGAGAGGCCAAATTGCCAATTTATACATAATTTCCAGCTTTACAGCTTGCTCATCAAATGTTGTTGTTTGAAGGGGAAGATCCTCTTAAGCTGAGATATGTTGAATTGCTGCAGCTAGAAGAAGAAAGGAAGAAGACATTGGAGACTATGGAATTAAAGCAAGCACAAACTAAGAGTTCTATTGATAAGAGATCTATATCTAGGGATTTCAAAGAAGGTGATCTAGTACTCAAGTGGGATGTATTGAAGAGAAGACCAGGCCAACATGACAAATTTGAGAATTTTTGGTAAGGCCCTTTTGTTATTACAGCTTACAAAGAGAATAATGCTTATCAGTTGTCCACAAATGATAGAGAAATTTTGCATATTCCAATTAATGGAATAAACTTCAAGCTTTTCTTTGAGGGTTAGGTTTACTCTAGGTTTTATTTTCAGTAAGCATTGTCCAAGCACTAGGTTTCTAGGTTGCACGAGTCTAGATTAGTTGCATTTTCTTTTCAATAATGGTTGCATTCATGGTTTCTAGTTTTCTAACCCTGTTGCCCAAGGATAAGGTCTATAGGTCATGTCTAGCAGGTAGACATCCAACAAAAGTTTCCAAAATTGTTACCCAAAATAATAGCACACACAAGAACAAACAAAAATAGGAAAAGATTTCATTTTTAAGGGTCCAATTAATATTATCCTTAAGGTATTATTGATTAACATTTCATCATTGCATTCATTGTCAAATATTGTCATTGTACTCTAAGTGTTGATCACATTTCAAAATTTCAAACTTATAATTGATCAATTACATTGTGCATTCAAACTGAATGTAATATACAAGTGTCTTTACATATTTCACATTTCATGTCAATTAAAAGAGTACATTTGCAGAAATATAAAGCATGATAGAATTATGGAGTAGGGGGTCCCATGCATTGCCTTGTTGTGCGTTGGTTGTTAGCTAGTTGTTTGTCAAGTCCTAGGTCTCCAAGTCCAGGTCTTCATCTTCATCAAGTCTTTAGGGTTTTACCTGCATCATGTGAGAGAAAATTGTGTTTAATCCAGTTGGATCTAAGCAATGCATGAAACACAAACAACATACAATCAATTCTTCTAATGCTGCATATCAATCTGAAAAATTAAATGTAACAAGGAAATGTGCATAACCACTAAGTGAAAGATAGTATTAGAGGGACTTGTTCTAAACATGAAACCTTTTGGCTATTAATGATCATTCAGATGTATGTTGTTTTGTGAAACCAAATATCTAAATAGAGGGGACTTAGTAGTTTTATCTGAGAAACCTCTTTCAGTATTAGGTCAACATGTTAGTTTAACAAACACAAAAAAAAAACCAATATTCATAAATAAGTGCCATCTTAGATAACACTCACCTACAAACATTAATTGGTTCATTTTGTTTGCTAACCTAATAGATTGACTGGTGATATGTGTGCAATAGATGAACAAGTAACTAAAGTACAAATCACAAGAGAAGATGAAGATGCCTAAAAAATTCAATGATGTTGTGGTTCATCATGCAAGAAAACCAAAAACAAGAGTAATATTGTTACATGTTACTGTTTATGCCTGCAAAACAATAGGATTTGCAAAAAATAGGGATACATATAACAAAATTGACAAGATGCATATGCACTATTCATAAAGAACAATGAGAAAGAATTGAAGCAAAGTATGTTCATGGGCTTTCATGGAGTGATAATTCACAGAAAAGAAACAATATTGTGAGGAAGCAAAATAGGGTGGATTCATCAGCTAAATAACTCAAAGATGATGTGGTTCATCATGCATAAAAAGAGTACAGTATCTATATGCCTAATGTAAATTTGAAGTGATGTTTTATGCAGGGTATTGAGAAAAGACTTCTTATTATGGTGTATCAAGCTATAATGTTCATCATACATACAATATAGGGGATACAGTCATGCTAATGGAATATACATGTTTTAATAGGGTTCATGTTATAAGTATTGTCTATGGGAGTCACGAGCCTGTGCTCAAACCCCATGGGTGATATCTTTATATAATTGAATAAAAGTGTATTTTTTTGCACTAAGAAGAATGACACTCTCAGAGTGTTTAAACATGTAGTATTTTCATTTTTGATAAAAGATGCTCACAGGTTCACTAGTGGTATAGAATGTTGTTTGTTTTTATAACATTATAAACATGCTGCAAAAAGAAAATTTTATATATTTTTCAGACAAAACATAGAGATGGAGTTTGAACTTGATAGAGGGACATGTTTTGTGCTTATGACAATATTGTCATATTTGAAAACCTTTAAGTGGAGTGTAGTTATGTATAAAAAAGACAGCCATAAAAGAAACCCGAGTTCATATTGCAAACCAAAATAATGACAAACTTTCACATGTTTGAGTTCACTTCTAGATCCACAATAATAGAAATGTGGGTATCCTTTTTTGTTGACATTTATTTAACACAGAAAGCAATGATGAAGAGCACAACAGCAAGCCAAGTAACAGAGAGAAACTCGGAGTGAGATTTGGGTTACATAGTGGAGCTGGATGGTGGAGTTTCAAAATGAGCAACAACAGATTCAACATACAAAGAAGTAACATCAAAACTCATGTTTGTTGCTAGAGACATATATCTTTTAAAATCTTGAAAAGATGGAGTTATTATAACTCAATGTTATGCATTTATGATGAAGGGGGCTCCCCTTAATACCACAAGTACACAATAGAAACAGAGAGAAACAATAGAAATTTGCAAGAACAAAAAATTGGCTTCTTATTGGCTCCACAAATGTGGAATTACAAACTTCAGAATTAAAATATCAAAAGCCACATGGGCATCCCTTACAATAATCTATAGGGAAAAGCCTCAAATAACCACCTAGAACTGCCCTAGAAAAGACTATGGGCCTTCCTTAAATAGGCCATTTTCCACCACCTAAGAAGGTTCCAGAAATCTAGCCATTAAGGCCGACTACCCTTAGCATTTAATTAATTTTTACTTTTATTACAAAAGGGTCGGCTTTAAATATTTACAAAATATGAGATTAGGTAGCCCAATTTTCGGAAGCCATAAATTTTGAACCGTAGCTCCGATTGGCTATTATAGCCACTTTTCAGAAAGGGGAGATTGCGATCTACAGTGGTTGACAAGAAAAGCGCTAGTCAGCTCGGGGTTCGACCTCGATCTGGAGCCCCTAAGGTCCTAAAAATTGAGCTCAAAGGTTTTGCACCCTAAAATCTCAATAGTAAATCCTTAATAACTTCGCCAATACAGATGCTATGGCAATGAAACTCAACTGGCATGCTTATATGACTAAGATGATCCTTCACCTGGAAAATTAGAACATTCTGAGTTCAAATGGCCAACTTACTAAAAATAAAAAGTTTCCAAAACAGAAGCTTTGTACAAAATAGCCCTTATTGAATAAAAAACACATATTTTTGGGTGATGCAAGATTGCCCTTACACCCAGGATGCTCCTGCATCAGACACCCAGGGTAATTTGAGAAGTGACCCTATCACGTCTCAGGTGTGTAGAGGAAAATGAAGAAGGTCAACCTCCTCGTTTGTCAGCCATGATGAATCTTCTATAGGTCGTCCTCTCCATTTGACCAGATACTCTTTATATGTCCTGTTCGTTGTGCTTCTGCCAACACAACTATCTAGTATATCTTCAATCTCCTTTGTAGCTGAAGTAGTAGTTGGAATACTCCATTGTGCTACCATGATCTCGCCTTCAACACCCCCTTCATGGTACTCTGTCAGATCGGTAATGTTAAATACTGGTGAAATATTAAACTCAGTAGGCAATTCTACCTCATAAGCATTACCTGAATCATGCTTCTTAGTATCTTACATGGCCCAAACTTCTTCATTTTCAACTTGTTATATGTACCAACTGGAAATCGCTCCTTCCACAAATGAACCATGACTTCATCCCCAACATGAAATTCTTTATGCCTCCTTCTCTCATCCACCTTAGCTTTATGCTATGCATTCATCTTGGTAATGTGCTTTCTCACCTCCTCATGGATGTTCTTTAGATGTTCTGAAAAATCCCCAACTTCAGCACTACTTATCTCTCCTTTGTCTATCTTCCTCAACTCTGAAGCATTTCTGGGACTACTTCCAAATACAATCTAGAATGGTGATTTACCAGTGCTCCTGTTGACAGAATTATTGTATGAAAATTCTACCTGTGGTAAAATCAAATCCCAGCCTATTGGCTTATCTCCAACCAAACATCTCAAAAAATTCCCCAAACTCCTATTCACCACCTCTGTCTGTCCATGAGTTTGTGGATGATGTGATTTGCTGAACTTCAAGTCTATCTTCAAATTTTTCCACAATGTGTGCCAGAAATATCCAACAAACTTAGTGTCTCGATATGAAACTATACTCTTTGGAAAACCATGTAGTCTCACCACTTCTTTGAAAAAAAATTCAGCTGGACATGAATAGCATCATTAGTCTTCTTACAAGGAATGAAATGTGCCATCTTTGAAAACCTGTCAACCACCACAAAAATTGAATCATGTCCCCACTAAGTCCTTGGTAAACCAAGAACAAAGTTCATACTGATATCCTCCCAAGGCTTCTCTGGTACAGGTAATGTATGATACAATCCTCTATTCTGCTTTGCTCCTTTTTCCATTTGACATACTCTACAACTCTGTACAAACTTCTTGACATCTTGCTGCAACTGTGGCCAATAATAATTCTCGCTAACCAGAGCAAGGGTTTTATCTCGACCAAAATGTCCACCCAATCCTCTGCTATGCTTCTCCTTGATGAGATTCTCCCTCATAGAACTTCGTGGAATGCACAATTGGCTCCCTCTGAATAACATTCCATCCTGAATGATGAAATCTATCCACTTCATTCTATCTAGAGTAACAGGTTTTGTACAAGCTTTCCAAGCTTCACCAAAATCAGGATCCTCTGGATACAAACTGAGTTCCTTGAACCCAACCACCTTGATCTGCATCTCTATTAGAAAAAGTTACCTTCTACTAAGAGAATCTGCAACTCTGTTAGACTTTCCACTCCTATGTTTCAAAACAAATGTGTAACTCTGCAAAAATTCTACCCATTTCAAATGTCTTTGATTCAACTTTCCTTGACTATTCAAATATTGTAAAGCTTGATGATTAATATACAAAACAAACTCCTTAGGAAGTAGATATTGTCTCCACTTCTCCAATGCTTGAATTATAGCATAAAATTCTTGATCATAAATAAAATATTTTCTCTTGGCATCATTTAACTTCTCACTAAAATATGCAACAGGTTTACTGTAATGCCCCTCCAACCCTATCAAGTCTTGGTTATGATCACTTGATATTAGGAAGGACTTTATGTGAGAATGATTCTTCTTGAGATGGTGTCTTAAAACCGAACCTCTTACAACTCACCATAACTT